>VYZT01004875.1:0-14059 GCA_013400735.1 Pomatostomus ruficeps | reverse complement strand
GCTCCAACCCGGCCTTGGACACTCTCAGGGATCCAAGGGCAGCCCCGGCTCCTCTGGGAATTCCATCCCAGCCCCTCCCCACCCTCCCAGGGAGGAATTCATCCCCAAAATCCAATTTTAAAGTGTCCTCCTCAGCTTGAAGAGCTGCCTCAGCACTCCAATGACCTGTGACCCCTCTCGGTGACGTTCTGGAGCAATGGCCGCATTCCCTGGACAGATATCGGCAAATTTGACTCCTTCCCGAGAATTCCTCCGTAGATCCCAGTGTCAGAGAGGCCAGAGCCTGACAGGGCAGGAACGAGAGTGCCTGGAGCAGCTTTTTCCCATCAGGAAGGGTTGGGAGGTGAAGGTACCTGAAGCAGAGGCAGAAGAAGTTCCCATTTATCCAAGGAAAAGAAAGAATTCCAAGGAATCCTCCAAGCCTCAGTTTCCTTTCTCTGCACCAGGATTCAGGCACAAAACCCTGCCCAGGATCAACTCCGAGCCACAGAAAATTCGGATTTAATTGGGCTGGACAAGGAGCAGAGGAGCACTGGGGGTTTGCCCCTCGCTGCCCCGCGTTGGTGGCTCCGCTCCCTCCTCCCTCCAGCTGCAAATTCCCGCCCAGAAAAACACAAATCCAGGTCAGGGTAGCGATCCTCTGCTGGGAAAAGGATCAAAAATAGCTCTTCCCACCTCGTTTGGAGAGGGGGTTTTTGCAGCTTTCCCTTTCTAAAAATATCCCTGCGAGCAGTGGCAGCGGTTGTGCCTTTTGTGGCCAATTTTCCTGGAGCTCCTGTGGGGCAAAGCTATTTTTGGGGTGTTGCTTCCCAGGAAAAAAAGGAGATAAATCCCTGCAGGGTGGGAATAGAGGGAGTTGCTCACAACAGTGACCTGGGATGTTTGTTGTCACCACCAGTGTCACACCAGCGATAATTATGGGAATTATTGGGAGAAAAATCTGATTTTTCAATGTATTCGCAGCGCCTGGGTGGGAAAATCCTGGTGCCTGGGTTGGTGTGCAACAGCCCGGAGATTTGGAATCGGTTTGCCCAAATTCCCTCCTCTCCAAACTGGCTTGCTCAAGATATTCTGAGTTCCGTTCCCCTTTCTTGTCCCTTTCCTGTGTCCCCTTCCCATCCCCTTTCCAGTCCCTTTCCTGTCCCCTTTCCTGTCCCTTTCCCATCCCTTTCCTGTCCCCGTTCCTGTCCCTTTCCTGCCCCATTTTCTGTCCTTTTCCCTGCCCCCTTCCTCTCCCCTTTCCTTTCCCTTTTCCTGTCCCTTTCCTGTCCCCTTCCCATCCACCATTTTCTCCTTTCCTGTCCCCTTCCTGTCCCCGTTCCTGTCCCTTTCCTGACCCATTTTCTGTCCTTTTTCCTGCCTCTTTCCCATCCCCTTTCCTGTCCCTTTCCTGTCCCTTTCCTGTCCCTTTCCCATCCCTTTCCTGTCCCTTTCCTGTCCCTTTCCTGTCCTTTTCCTGTCCCCTTTTCCTGTCCCATTCCCATCCCCTTTCCTCTCCCCATTCCTGTCCCNTTTTCCTGTCCCATCCCCCTCCCCTTTCCTCTCCCCATTCCTGTCCCTTTCCCATCCCCTTTCCTGTCCCTTTCCTGTCCCATTCCTGTCCCTTCAGTGTCCCTTTCCTCTCCCTTTCCCATCCCCTTCCTGTCCCCTTTCCTGCCCTTTTTCCTGTCTCTTTCCCTTCCCTTTTCCCATCCCTTTCCTGTCCTTTTATTGCCTCTTTCCTGTCCCTTTTCCTGTCCTTTTTCTGTCCCTTTCCTGACCCTTTCCCATCCCTTTCCTGACCCATTTTCTGTCCTTTTTTCCTGCCCCTTTCCTATCCCCTTTCCCATTCCTTTCCTGTCCCTTTTCCTCTTCCTTTTCCTATCCTCTTTCCTGTCCCTTTCCCATCCCTTTCCTGTCCCCTCCAGCCCCAGTTCCTCCTGGGACAGCAGCAGCTCCTCAGTGACCTTTCCTTTTTCTCCTTTTTCTCCTTTTTCTCCTTTTTCTCCTTTTTCTCCTTTTTCTCCCTTTTCTCCTTTTTCCTTTTTCTCCTTTTTCTCCTTTTTCTCCTTTTTCTCCTTTTTCTCCCTTTTCCCTTTTCTCCTTTCCTCCCCTTTCTCCCTTTTATTGACTCATTTCTATCAGAGACCACAGAAATGCACTTTCCTGTGGCTGAAGCCCATTTCTGGGCTGAAAGGAACCGTCCCTCCCTGCCTGTCTCGGCTCTATCTGGGTTAATTGCTCTCCTGCCGGAGCTTTAATTGATTTGTGTGCAGGAAGCACCGAGCGGCTCCGTGACAGCTCCTCGGCCTGCAGCGAGCGGCTCCTGATTTTTCTTTTTAATTAGAGCCCAAGGAAGAGCCCACCTCGCTGCGAGGATCAGTTTGTGTGGCGCTGCTGTACATAAATATCATTTATTTTCCTGATGCGAAGCCCAAGAAGAGCTGGAGAGGTTCTTCCAGGTGAAAAAGTTTTACAACAAAATGAAGAAAGAAGGACCCACTCGAGCACTGCTGTTTTATTGTGGAAAAAATAATAAAAAAAGAGAATTTAATCATATTAATTATCACTTTGGCCCAAGAGCTCAGAAGAGCCTGGGTGAGTTTTGTGCAAAAATCCGAGCTGGTTTTGGCTGGAATTTCACTTTAATTTCTCCACTCTTGTTCCCTTAACATCCAAAGAACATCCTTAGCAGAAATCACTGTAAGCTGATTAGGAGGGAAGCAATAAATACAAATCAAATCGAATCATGCAGAGGCTCCCAGCAGAAAATCAATAATTCCAGTGATGTATTTTTAAATTCCTGTTATTAGGGAAAAACACGCGCGGCTCCTTCAAGTCTTGATTGAGGAGGAGCTGGGAGTCGTCCTCTTTGTCTCAGGGTCCTCAGCTGGGGGAAATAAACTTAAAAAGATGAAAATAAATAAATAAAATACATAAATTTAAAAGGAATGGTGAGAATTTGCACCAAGACAAAGCTGGAAGATGCAGGACAAACGTGGGGATGGCACCGTCCCGAGGGACAGCGGTGACTGCCTGTGGCCATGCTGAAATGATCCCAGAATTTGATTTAAAAAATGGTAAAACCAAAGATAATTTTTAGTGTCTGTTCTTTTATTTAAATTTAAATTTAAATTTAATTTTTTAAAAATCTTTTTTAGACTTTTTAAATTTAAATTTTTATTTTTATTTATTTATTTTTTTTATTTAAATTTCAATTTACATTTTAAAAGATAAAAATAAATAAATAAAATAAATAAATTTAAAAGAAACGGTGAGGGTTTGCACCAAGTCAAAGCTGGAAGACGCAGGACAAACATGGGGAAGGTACCTGAGGGACAGCGGTGACTGCCTGTGCCCATCCTGAAATGATCCCAGAATTTGATTTAAAAAATGGTAAAACCAAAGATAATTTTTAGTGTCTGTTCTTTTATTTAAATTTAAATTTAAATTTAATTTTTAAAAAATCTTTTTTAGACTTTTTAAATTTAAATTTTTATTTTTATTTATTTATTTTTTTATTTAAATTTCAATTTACATTTTAAAAGATAAAAATAAATAAATAAAATACATAAATTTAAAAGAAACGGTGAGGGTTTGCACCAAGTCAAAGCTGGAAGACGCAGGACAAACATGGGGAAGGTACCTGAGGGACAGCGGTGACTGCCTGTGCCCATCCTGAAATGATCCCAGAATTTGATTTAAAAATGGCAAAACCAAAGCTCACTTTTTAGTTTAAATTTAAATTTAAATTTAAAAAGAAAAAAATAAATAAATAAAATACATAAATTTCAAAGGAACGGTGAGAATTTGCACCGAGTCGAGCCTGGAAGATGCAGGACAAATGTGGGGAAGGCGCCATCCCGAGGGACAGCGGTGACTTCAGGGAGCTGCTTGTGGAGCAGCTTTTATATTTTTTTTCCCCTGTAAGTGGCCAAACACAAGGAAATAAAAAAAAATGAATCAGCAACGACCCCATCCCTGCTGGTGAAGCGCTCCCTGCATTAACCCCTGGCCCCACAGCAGCTCCTGATGCTTTTAAGGCAAATTCCAATTACCCAAAGTGGCTCCTGACAGCCTCGCCAAACATTCCCGGGGGATCCCCGCGATCCCGGGATGATTCCTGAGCAGAGGCTGCCCAGAGCAGAGGCCAGACAGGATTGAGAGAATAAACTGGGGATTTATTGCAGGGCCTTCAACAGGGACACCTCGGGCAGGCAGAGCCTCTCCGGGAGAGGCCACAGCCAAGCTGGAGCCCGGGGCACGAGTTTGCTGCACTTGGATCAGTTTGGATCCATTCCCAGCTCAGGGTTCATTCTCCAGTGCCAATTGCAGGGGATGATGGAATTGAGCCCAAGTCTGTCCCCCCTTGGAGAGGTTTGGTTTCCATCTTTGGGGGCCTGGGCCAACGAGGTGTCCTTGAGTGCAGCCTGGAGAGGATTTGTTGTGTCTGAGCAGGATGGGAGAACAGGAGCTCCCAGCCCGTGGGGAGTGCGAGAGTCACACACTAAAGCAGCGCAGGGGCTGGGAATATCAAAATTAAATATTCAGGCATCAAGGTCAGCTGGAATTCTTGGAAATGGAGCACCTGGAGGGGCTCTGCCTTCCCGGGGACAGGTGATGAACAGAGGGTGTCCAGCTCCAGGGGCTGCCAGGGTGGGCACAGAGAGATTCCAGCTCTTTGTGTGGAATTCCTGCTGGAATCCACGGCCTGTGCAAAACACAGAGCCAAGAAACTCCTTTCTCTTAGTTCCATTATTTCCATTATTTCGTTATTTCCATTATTTCCTTTATTTCCATTATTTCCTTTATTTCCTTTTTTCCATTATTTCGTTATTTCCATTATTTCCTTTATTTCCATTATTTCCTTTATTTCCTTTTTTCCATTATTTCCGTTATTTCCATTACTTCCTTTATTGCCATTATTTCCGTTATTTCCATTCTTTTCTTTATTTCCGTTATTTCCGTTATTTCCATTATTTTCTTTATTTCCGTTATTTCCATTATTTCCATTATTTCCATTATTTCCGTTATTTCCATTATTTCCGTTATTTCCATTATTCCTCTTCTATCCCAGAAGCCTGAAACACAAAGCTGGACATGACCAAGTTCCCTCCATTCTCTGATTTTACGGAAAAAGCCCCAAACAGGCGCAGTTTTCCCCATTTTTCATGGCAGGAATAAACTCACAGCAGCCCCTGCACTTTCCACCGCCGGAGCCCAAACGAGGTCGAATATTTTGTAAATACATTTATTTTTTCCATCCTCTACGTGCTCCCCATGCTGAGGATTGAAACTTGAATTAATATTTATGAAAAGTCTCTTATTGATGTGGGAAGTGTCTGGGCCTAGCACAGAAATTCTTGACAAAAGAGGGTTTTTTTCCTGGATTATTCTCTGCAAATATGAGATATAAAAAATATAAAGTGTATTCAAGTGTTTACAGCCCCTCAGATAAATTCGGATTCCTGCGTGCAGGAGCCTGGGTAATGAAAAGGAATATTAAAATGTGAGCATCAATTCTGGTCATTAACATTTAGGAGCAAATAAAAATTGAGATCACTGGAGGACACGGAGTCTAATGGGCACAGCTGACAGTTAATTTAACCTGCAAATATTTTTTCCCTCCAATTTAAATTATTTTTTTTTTACATTTTTACCAGGCGTGAGTCCAAGGAGCGAAAATTTAAAGCAGAAAAGCAACTTCAGGGCCTTGTTTTAAAGGGGTTTTATGGTAATAAAAAGGAAAACACATTTTGAACAGCAAACCCGGGATGTTTCACCTTGAACGCTTTACCCTTATTTATTTATTTTGCTCTTTGTGGGCTTTCAGAGAGGTTGCTGGGAGTGAGAATAACTGGGAATTGTGGAGGTGATGCCTGAGAAGAAAAAAGAAAAAATCCATATAAATCAAATATCCTGTAAAAATCCCTGTGGAATTTTTTAAAAAACATATTTTTAAGCAGGAAACATGAGATTTAAGGCAAAGTAAAAATTTAAATGGATGAAAGCGGGGAATGGGTTGTGGTGCCACATCCACAGGGAACAGCAGGAAAATCTTCCCCAAGGAAATTTCCTTTGGAAGGGAGGGGAGGAAGGGCCTGATCAATATTCTGAGTCATCTCTGGGTGATTTCATTACCCGGGCACGAGCTGGGGTTTAACTGGATTTTTTTTCCATCTCAGGCAATTAAAAAGCTTTTCCTATAAATATCCCCGAGCCCCTGGGGAGGAACCCTGAACTCCCAACCTCCCAAATCCATCCTGGCGGGGAGTTCTGGGCGCCCCCCGGTCCCATCCTGCAGGGAGAGGGCCCTGCCCAGCTCCCTGATGCCTTAAAATTGAATTTTTATATTTTTCATTTCCTGTAGAGTGTGGAAATCTCCAACTCCCCACGGGCTGGGAGCTCCTGTTCTCCCATCCTGCTCAGACACAACAAATCCTCTCCAGGCTGCACTCAAGGACACCTCGTTGGCCCAGGCCCCCAAAGATGGAAACCAAACCTCTCCAAGGGGGGACAGACTTGGGCTCAATTCCATCATCCCCTGCAATTGGCACTGGAGAATGAACCCTGAGCTGGGAATGGATCCAAACTGATCCAAGTGCAGCAAACTCGTGCCCCGGGCTCCAGCTTGGCTGTGGCCTCTCCCGGAGAGGCTCTGCCTGCCCGAGGTGTCCCTGTTGAAGGCCCTGCAATAAATCCCCAGTTTATTCTCTCAATCCTGTCAATAAATCCCCATTTTATTCTCTTCATTTCACTCCTTCTCTGCTCTGGGTGGACTCTCCAGGGCATCACCACCCATGAAAAGCTCTTGCAGCCGCTCCCTGGCTGCCCCAGAACCCAAGGAACACCGAGGATTTCTGCTGTCACCCCAAAACTGAGCTGCAAAATTCCCAGCGAAACCTCTGAGCACAGAAAGCACAATTCCCACTTCATCCCAATAAAATTCCTGAGGAAACAGGGAAAACTGCTCTGAGATTCCACACCTCGTCCACCACCTTCGCTGCTCCTCCAGGAGAGAAAATCCAGGGTTAAGGTTCCGAGGAGCCTGACTTTAATTCTGGCTTTAATCCCGGCTATTGATTTGTGCATTAATGTGCCATTATCCCCACGATCTACGGCCGCCGAGATGCAGACAATGCCCCGATTTATTGCTGCCTCTCTTTTTTCCCCCCTCTTGTTAAATCACTTTTATTGTTTCTTCCATCTCCAGAGGAGCCTCGCGAACAACCTTCAATCAGACATTAAGGCTTCCAGGCAGGGAAAAATGTTAACTGTGCAAAAAAAGTGCATTTTTAAATGTATCACAGCCTGGTACATCTTCATAATCTTAAATGGTTTTGTTCTTCAGGCTCCTTTACCGTTAATTCCAGTTTGGCTTTGAGATTCTCAGGAATTGGGAAGATCAGGGAGCTGCAGCTGGAAGGAAACCAGGGGATGTTTCCATGGGAATTGATTTTATCCCTTAAAGTGGCATTTTGGAAATGTCATTGTGTGTCATCAGCGACACAAGAGAAAAATACTTAAAAAAAATAAAAATAATTTTAAAAGGATAGAAAAATAATAGATAAAAATGCAAAAATAATATCAAATATAGAGACTGAAAATCCAAAAAGGAAATTTCAAATGCTCCAAGTGAAGTATTTTTATCAGGAGGGATTTGCACTCCCCGGGGATATTCCCCTTTTTATAGACACAAATTATCTGCAATCTTTTCCAAGTCACCCTTGACATTGAGAAGAGCACTTTGAAATCTGCAGAACACCCAAAATCCATTCAATTAACTCCGTTTATTCCAGATTCATCCACCTGCAACTCACCCAGCCTTGGGCACAAGGTCAGGGCCTTGCTTTGAGGAGTTTTGTCCACTTTTCCAGGCTCCTGCAGGATTTGGCTTGGTCCTTTTTAATTAAACTCTTTTTTCCCAGTAAATTTAGTGGATTTTTGTAAAAGACTCTGAGTTTTGGAAGCAGCAGCAGAGGGGGATTGGGTGGATTGGAACTTTCGGGGAAGATTTTGCTGCTCCTGTTTGTGTTGAAAAGCCAAAGCCCCCAGCAAACCTCAGGATTTCACCCAGGAATTTCAATATTTCAATTTCACACGGGAATTTCAACATTTCATCCGTTATTTCGCCGAGTTATAAATCCAAATTGTAAATACAAAACCACGGAGGCAACTCCTCCCTGCAGCCTTTGCTGCTGATAAATCCCATTGCTTTTATCCTGGTAAAAACCTGGATTTTGTGCCTTTAGCTCCTTCCTAGACTTGAAAAGCTTTTAGGAACAGCCCTAAAATTGTGCATTTTTAAAGGAAAATTAACCCATAAAGGGCACAGGATGGGAAGGGACAACATCCTCCAAAACCCTGCCTGGGAACAGCAAAAACACCACTTTTGTGCCCAAAAACCTCAAATATTGGTGTGGACAAAAGATTTCTCCCTTTACACACCCAAGAGTTCTTTATCATCACTTGTTTTTAAATCTATTTTATTCTGAACTTCAAAATAATAAAAGGCCAAGGCAAATGAGAGACTCTGAGCATTTATAAAAAAGGAATTCTACAAAAACCAGGAAATCTGGCAGGGGGCACAAATTCCATGAGCCTGGAAGATTGAACCTCCACCTGCCCATATGCACTGAGTTTGCTGGGCTTAAAAAATTCTTAAAACCCATTGCATTTTCTGGGCTTAATAATCTTAAAAATCATTGAGTTTTCTGGGTTTAAAAATCTTATAAATAATTGTATTTTCTAGGCTTAAAAATCCTAAAAACTATTGAGTTTTCTAGGTTTAAAAATCTTAAAAACATTGAGTTTTCTGGGATTAAAAATCTTAAAAACCATTGAGTTTCCTGGGCTTAAAATATCTTAAAAACCATTGCATTTTCTGGGCTTAAGAATCTTATAAATAATTGTATTTTCTAGGCTTAAAAATCCTAAAAACTATTGAGTTTTCTAGGTTTAAAAATCTTAAAAACATTGAGTTTTCTGGGATTAAAAATCTTAAAAACCATTGAGTTTCCTGGGCTTAAAATATCTTAAAAACCATTGCATTTTCTGGGCTTAAGAATCTTATAAATAATTGTATTTTCTAGGCTTAAAAATCCTAAAAACTATTGAGTTTTCTAGGTTTAAAAATCTTAAAAACATTGAGTTTTCTGGGATTAAAAATCTTAAAAACCATTGAGTTTCCTGGGCTTAAAATATCTTAAAAACCATTGCATTTTCTGGGCTTAAGAATCTTATAAATAATTGTATTTTCTAGGCTTAAAAATCCTAAAAACTATTGAGTTTTCTAGGTTTAAAAATCTTAAAAACATTGAGTTTTCTGGGATTAAAAATCTTAAAAACCATTGAGTTTCCTGGGCTTAAAATATCTTAAAAACCATTGCATTTTCTGGGCTTAAGAATCTTATAAATAATTGTATTTTCTAGGCTTAAAAATCCTAAAAACTATTGAGTTTTCTGGGATTAAAAATCCTAAAAACCATTGAGTTTTCTGGGTTTAAAAACTCTAAAAACCATGGAGTTTTCTGGGTTTAAAAACTCTAAAAACCATTGAGTTTTCTGGGATTAAAAATCCTAAAAACCATTGAGTTTTCTGGGTTTAAAAATCTTAAAACCATTGAGTTTTCTGGGCTTAAAAATCCTAAAAACCATTGAGTTTTCTGGGATTAATAATCTTAAAAACCATGGAGTTTTCTGGGCTTAAAAACCCTAAAAACCATGGAGTTTTCTGGGTTTAAAAACTCTAAAAACCATTGAGTTTTCTGGGATTAAAAATCCTAAAAAACATTGAGTTTTCTGGGTTTAGAAATCCTAAAAACATTGAGTTTTCTGGGTTTAAAAATCTTAAAAACATTGAGTTTTCTGGGCTGAAAGATCTTACAAGTAATTGAGTTTTCTGGGATTAAAAATCTTAAAAACATTGAGTTATCTGGACTGAAAAATCTTACAAATAATTGAGTTTTCTAGGCTTAAAAAAGTCTTTAAAATAATTTTTTTCTGGCCTTAAAATTTTTTTAAAAATCCTTTTACAATTGAGCAGAGTCTTCTCAGAGCTGCTGGAATTTGAATTTATTCTGGGTTTGGGTAATGTCGGCACTGCGAGGGTTACAGGCAATGCAGCACCTGCCTGGCGAGGCTGCATCTCTGCACAGGCCACGGGAATTGTGCCAAAGGAGAGAAAAAAAAAAATATAAAACCTTGCACAAACTCCTGATGCATTGCAGATAAAATGTGGATCAGGAGAGCTGGGGCTGGCACGAGCTGGCTCACACGTGTTCCTCCTCCTCCCTTTAGCCCAGGGAAAAACCTCTTTTTTCTTTTTTTAATATTCAAAATTCACTCTAAAACCTGCGTATCTAAAATTATCCCGTAGTAATTCACAAATCTCAGGGGGTTTGGGCTGTTCCACCCAGCTTTGCTTTCACAAAAATGTAAATAACTGCATTTACAAGCAATAGAATGGTTTAATTAAGCAGCGCTGCGGTATCATTACATTAATTGTTCATTTTGCCACTGAAATAGCGGCTAATTGTGCACTAGAAATTAATTGTGCATTGTAATTCCAGGGTTTTACCTCAGGAAAAGAGAGAAAATCATTGCAGAAATGAGGGAAAGGCCAAGAGACACCAGAGGCCTCTGCAGGGCCCGGCCTGGCCCGGCTGGCGCTCGATTCAGAGACAAAATTCAGGGATAAGGGGCAAAAATGGGCAGGAAAAAGGCAAAACCCCACAGTTTTCCCATAAAAACCCTGGATCTCATCCCTGGCCTGGCTGGTGCTCAATCCAAAGGCAAAATTCAAGGATATTGGGGCAGAAATGGGTGGGAGAAAGGCAAAACCCCACAGCTTTTCCATAAAAACTCTGGATCTTGTCCCCGGCCTGGCTGGTGCTTGATCCAACAGCAAAATTCAAGGATATTGGGGCAGAAATGGGTGGGAGAAAGGCAAAACCCCACAGCAGCTTTCACGTAAAAACCCTGGATCTTGTCCCCGGCCTGGCTGGTGCTTGATCCAACAGCAAAATTCAAGGATATCGGGGCAGAAATGGGCAGGAAAAAGGCAAACCCCCACAGCAGCTTTCCCATAAAAACTCTGGATCTCATCCCCTGCTCCACTGGCACTCGATCAGAGGCAAAATTCTGNGAGAAAGGGAAAACCCCACAGCAGCTTTCATGTAAAAACTCTGAATCTCAACCCCAGCCCTGCTGGTGCTCCAGAGGCAAAATTCAGGGATATCCTGAGGGAAAAAGTGACAGAAATGAGTGGGGAAAAGGCAAAACCCCACCACAGCTTTTCCCTAAAAACTCTGGTTTTCATCCCCAGCCTTGCTGGTGCTTGATCCAACAGCAAAATTCAGGGATATCAGGGCAGAAATGAGTGGAAAAAAGGCAAAACCCCACAGCTTTCCCATAAAAACTCTGGATTTTGTCCCTTCCATGAGGAAAACTCAGACCCAGCTTTTCCATGGAGCTGCAGAGGCCATGGGGACAAATTCCAAATTCCAGCCTCTCCTGATATCCCGGGGATCTCTTCCAGCTCCACCTCTGCTCCCCGAAATCCCCCCCAGCAGTTTATTCACAGTTCCCTTCCTTGGGGTCATTCCTGCCCTTGATTCCCTCACCCCAGGCCCTGATCAGGTGGTGAAAATTGAATTTCTGGGATTTTTCTGCATCCTTTCCACCCTAATTTTGCAATTTCTGAAGGACCCCGATATTCCAAATGCTTTGCAAGGAGTGATGTCCCTCAGTGAATCCACTCCTTGGGCAGGGGGGGATTTTAATGTTGAAATTTTACTCTTTTCTCTCTGATTTTGGTTACCTCTTCTGCTTCACTTATAATTTTTCCTACTCTCCTTCATCAAAAGTCATCCTACAAGACCTCAAGCTTAAGAAAATTAATTTTTCCCTAGAAAATATGAATGTTTGCTACTGTTTTTTTAAATGAATTCAGTGAAATTCCTGATCCAGAGGTCAGCTCTGCATTTCACATCGGCACCGCCCTGCTGAAATAAAACTGCTGAAAGAGAAATATTTCTCATTTACAGCCAGAAATGTTTTCTCAGAAAAAAAAGAAAAGAAAAAATCCTACTTTCATCACTTTCTAGTTGCTTTTTTGCCTCATGATTTTTGAATTTGTTCAGATTCTGAGCTCTGTTTTGCACTCAGAGGATTCAGTGATTGATATTACTGCAAATAAAAAAACTAGAATAAATGAAAATAAAATTAATAATGAAATAATAGCAAAAATAAAATGATTCCTCCTGATTTTACACATTTAAAAGCTCAGTGGCAGCGTGGGCTCATGGATCCAGCTCCTCCCTGGCTCTGTGGACTCTTTTTTACTCTGCTTGTGTGAGGTTCTCACTCGAGTTCGCTTTGAAAACGTAAAATTTGCAGCGTCAACCCTTCTGCCTTTTTTTCCCCCGGCAGTTCTTTGTGCCAGATCTCCTCACCCTCTGTCAGAGAGAAAACTTTAAATGTTATTTATGTGAATTCCTTGATGTCACTGACTCCGACTGAAGGTTTGTGCAGCAGACAGAGCCTGGATTTGAGGTGAAAATCCCACAACTCAGCAAAATGAGCTTTCTTTGAATCCCTCCGGCCTGGCTGAGCATCACTTTGCTGCTGCAGCAATCAATAAATCCCCATCTCCCAGCTCTGGCATCCACGGGGTGAGAAAATGTTGGGATCAGCAGCGGGAGGGAGGCAGCAGAAGTGTGGAGTCACCGCTGCTGCTGCAGCGCATCCGTTACACCAAAGCTCACACAGCTCCAAAAAAAACCCCTTTTCACACCAAAATTCCCCTTAGCCAGGGAGAAAAATTGACCTCCCGACTGCCTGGACCTGACAAAAATCCCGATGTGGATAATTCAGCTGCTGAGGCTTGGGGTGCTGCTGAGGAGCAGCGCTAGGTGGCCCTGGGGAATAAATTCTTCTCAAAATTAAGGAATTTTCACTCCTAAACTGCTGGAAAAGGTCCCTGAGCCACGGGAACAATTGTTCTCCCGAAGAAAAGCCAGGTTGGAACTTCCTGGGGATGATTTTACCGATAAATTAAGTACAGACAGGACTAAATATAGAATTTACTAAATATAGAATTCATTAAATATAGGAGTCACTAAATATAGAATTCATTAAACATAGGAGTCACTAAATATAGGAGTCATTAAATAAAGAATTCCTTAAATATAGGAGTCATTAAATATAGGAGTCATTAAATACAGGACTAAAGCTCACAGCCCCAAAAATCCTTTGGCCCTGAAGTGCCCCCGATCTCAAGCTGAAAACCAAAATTCACCTCCCAAAATGTAAAACTCCAGAGCCATCCCAACCCAGTGAAGGTCAGAAACCTCCCTCATTTATTGTTTATAAATTTAGGTTGGAGCTGCGCAGGATCCCAAAGGAAGTCTCCAGCAGAGTTTCATTCCTCTGCTGCCTCTTTGAAGGATCTGATGGACTCCAAACATGTGCTCCATGGCCAAAAAAACCCAATTTCTGATGATGTCTGGGTAGAGATCAGGAGCCCAGCCCTCATTAAGGGACTTCAGCTCCGTGCAATGACAGAGTCACCTCCTGGGCAGGAACTTGGCATCGATCCCGGGGATGGGACACGGATCCTGCTGGAAAATGGATATTTATGAGGCCTTAGAGCAACCAGCGTGGCATGGGAGAAGTTAAATCCATTTTTGGAAGGGTTTTTAGTGTCCCTATCCCCCTCTCCATCTCTCCAGGGTGTTATTCCTCCTCTGGAGCTGCCCCTCAGCCTGTTTGGGACACAGGGACAGGGTCAAGGAGCCTTCAGAGGGGAAAAGGCTGAACCGGGGGGACCCCAGGAACCCAAACCCATCCCTCAGCCCGTTTGGGGCACAGGGACACAGCAAAGGAGGCTTCAGAGGGGTGAAGCTGAACCAGGGGTACCCCAGGAACGTCCCCTGGACCCCAAACCGCCCCTCAGCCCATTTGGGGCACAGGGACATGGCTCCTTCAGAGGGGGAGAGGCTGAACCAGGGGAATCCCAGGAACCTCCCCAGACCCCAAACCCACCCCTCATCCCATTTGGGGCACAAGGATGTGGTCA
>VYZT01004873.1:2170-23405 GCA_013400735.1 Pomatostomus ruficeps | reverse complement strand
AAAAAAAAAAAAAATTATTTTTGTAAGCACTAATCCCTTTCTGTCTCAGGTCCTGTTACAACATAACATAATAGCTGAAAATCTGAAATTTCCTAAATATCAGGCCTACCTAATTGATATAATTTTATCAACATGTGACATGAAAGGTGCACTGATTGAAACAAAATACATGTGTTATCAGGGACCTGAGCAAGAGAAAATATAGGTTGCTAGAAATCATGGTAATCTTCCTAATCTTCCTGAAATACCTGGGAAATGCTGCATTTTAGGAAAGGCCCACTTCTAGCCTGTTACACCCTGGCAGGCCCTAGCTAATATAATTGTCTTATTAAATATATGAGTATCTTCATAGGATTTCCTCATATTTCATTTCACCCACTTGTACATCCACAAATTGAGAAGTTTCTGAAATTTTGTAATGTGGTAATTTTGGCAAGATGCCATTAAAAGTTCCTAACCTTGCCCTAAAGCATTGTAAAGACCATTTCAAGCAGCTGGGCTACAGTATGTTAAGAAATTGTTTCTGCTGGAAACTGCATGTTACTACTATTTCAGCTGTGATGTAGGCCTGCACTGACAGTCTCCAAAGCAATGATAAATAAAATTGCTGCAATGACACATTGTCAGCTCATTTACTGAGTGTTTGAGTGTGCCCATTGTATGAGCTTTTTCAGTCAATTACGAAAATGCAGCAGAAGGTGAAATAGTTGCTTAAACCACAAGTTTTAGTTACTTGCAATTGTATAACACAAAATTCATAGAAGCATAGCATGTTTAGTTTTGAAAAGACCTTTAAGATCATGGAGTCCAGCCATTAACCCAGCACTGTCCACTATTAAACCATGTACCTCACTGCCACATTCACATGTTTTTTAAAATACCTCCAGGGATGGTCACCCAATCACTTCCCTGGGCAGCCTGTTCCAATTCTTGACAACCCTGCTGGTGAAGAAATTTTTTCTAAAATCCAGCTTAAACTTTCCCTGGCACAACCTGTGGCCATTTCTTCCTGTCCTGTCATTTGGCAGAAGAGGCTGACCTCCACTTCACCACACCCTCCTTTCAGGCAGTTGTGGAGAATGATAAGGTCTCCCTTGAGCCTCCTTTTTTCCAGGCTAAACAATCTCAGTCCCCTCAGGTGTTCATCATAGGAATTGTTCTCCAGACCCTTCACTAGCTCCATTGCCCTTCTCTGGAAACACTCCAGCACCTCAGTGTCTTTCTCCAAGTGAGGGAGCCAAAACTGGATTGGAGATGTGGCCTCACCAATACCAAGTACAGGGGGACTATCACTACCCAGGTCCTGCTGACCACACTATTGTTGATACAGGCCAGGGCCATTGGCCTTTTTGGTCACCTGGGCACTGCTGGCTCAGGTTCAGCCACTGCCAACCAGCACCCCCAGGTCCTTTTCTGCTGGGCAGCTTTCCAGCCACTCTGCCCTCAGCCTGTGGCACTGCATGGGGTTGTTGTGACCCAAGTGCAGCACACAGCACTTGGCCTTGTTGAACCTCATGCTGTTGGCCTTTGTCCGTTGATCCAGTCTGTCCAGATCCTTCTGTTTCCCTAGTCTGGGAATACTCCCTGTGCACTGCCCTAAAGCACCCCACCAGGGATCACAGTGGTACTGGAGTCCTTCACCTCAACTACTCAATGTCTAACACGAAAAGAGATTCCTAGGATTTCAGTGGATTTGGAGATGAGTAAGTTGCAGCCCAGTAATTACACCTCTGGGAAGGGATTCAGGCCTCTGTGCAACCATAACCACATCACACGGAGCTACACACACAAAATTTACATTTGTCAAAAAAACCCCAACAGAAACCAAATCTGGTACTTAAGCACAAACAAGCTTTCCCTTGGAAATGCAGCTGAACACTTGAGAGGCTGCAGGCTTTTTCGCTATAGCCACCAAAGTAAATCACATCACTTCGCGTGTGCCCACAGGCCAATCTAGCCAAGCTGCAAATCTTGCAATCCATCTCCTCCCCATGCCTGAGACTTCACAAATTAGTCTCATGGCATGTCTGTGTTTATGTACAAACAAGCATTTTAATTTGTAATTCTTGTTTTTGTCCAGGAGGTAAAACTAACTGCTCAGTCATTGTTAGAGCTAAAAAGTAAACCAGGGGCTCATTCACAGAAACAATTTGAGTAATTCACTACAAAAATCCATTTCAATCATAAAATCTCAGCTTTATCAACACACAGGTCTTTGCCTAATCCACAAGAAAATGTCTAAATCTGAAAAAAACCCCAAACCACCTATCCTCAGAGTTTCTTTCTGGCTTAAGCAGCCTCTCCCTTCTGCCATCTCCAGAGGTAAAATATACACACACTTCACTATACAAAGAATCTCAGTGTCTGAATTGCCCTAGCTATCTGTGGACAGGTTATCCCGAGTCTTTAACCACTTTGGGTGTTGCTCCCTGCAACACTCCAGCATGCCCACAACCTACATCCATACGTGTAACAAATACTTTTGATTTCATGCTACGAAACATTTCAGTAACTGGCAGCAACAAACCCTTCCCAGCTTTTCCAGAATCTTTGAACAGAAAAAAATTGCACACAAAAATAACAATGATGTTATGAGAGCCTGTGATGCCCAAAAGAGAGAACAAAATGCTGTGTAACTATACAGGGAGCTCTCCCCAAACAGGGTGTGCACAACCCAGTCTGTGCCATCTGGCTCTGGTATTTATTGAGGAGCTTGGCCACAATCTCAGTGATGTTTCTTGTTCTCCTTCCCTTCAATCCTTGCTCTCTCCCCTGTGACCTTCTGGGGAGGCTGGCATTCCTTCTGTGAGCAATTTATGTCAGATAACATCAGTTCTTTCTACGGCATGGGCAGCTGCTCAGCTGAACCAATCCACAACCTAGAAATTTAATGTATCTTAGCATTTAGTCAACATATTGTAAGAATTATTCATTAAAACCATGAAGGATTACAGTCACACTGAAAAAGTAAAGAAAAAATATTTAGGATCCTGTTACCAATCCCTCAGCCTGCTACTTCATACAAATAATACTGCCTGGCATTTCTTATTAACTCCACTCTATTTAAAATCCTTTCTTAAAGTCTGGAAAACCAATTTTAGAAAAAATTTCAATTTAAACTTGCTTACAATTTACTTACTAGATTAATCTTGCAGAATTTTAATGGGTATATTAATTAAATATCATTAATAACTCCAATATTAGACCTGAATTTCTGTTGTCTCTTAAACCAGATATGATTAACTTCACTCATCCTCAAGGGCATAATTTTGCAGAAATTAGCAAGCATAAGAGTATCAGCTACTATGGTTTTAAAAGTGTCATTTTGTTTATGATTTCATGTGCAGGTCTAGACCAGCCTAAAAAGTACCTGGAATCTTATGCATTTTACACCAATATCCTTGTGGGATTGAAGACAGAAATCAAATGGAAATTGGTTTAAAATGACACATTTTAAGCCATATGTCTTATATTCTAAGGTAAGTTATCTGAAAGAGAATTATCTCACCCTAAATGGACCTTTTTTAAACATAACAGTGTTCCTTGAAATACTGCAAAAGTCCTACTGATGCTGAAATCGCTACTACAAATGTGTGTGAAGTACATAGTCCTTGTACAGAACGCAATGCTAAAAATGCCATTAAACGTTTCCTTTCTTTCCTAAAATTTTAGCCATTTAATTAGCCTTTACACCTAAAATATCATCAAGAGCCTGGAAAGCAGAAAAACCACACTGTTCCAAGCTCCTTAGCCAGATTTTTGCTTTGCTGCTTCATTGAAGCTCTCTCGCTATTACTGCAGCAGCTGGCAAACTTAAGTGCGTGCTGTGCCCAGCAGGTAAGCCCTCAAGCAAGCCAGAGTATCTCTCAGCTACCTTGCTGCACATAGTTCGACAATACCCACCTCTCACTCCCTCCAAATGCTACCAAATAGTCTCATGACTCCTGTCTGCTCTTGGTGTACGTGTTGTCAGCTTGTAGATGTTCTCCACAATCTATCTCAAGTTCTGTACACGTTTCCCAAAGACTTCCATTTTAAGCACAGTACAATCACAGATACCAGTTTGGGGTTTTTTTGTCACAGCATTAGACATTTTGTGCCCAGTTCTTCTTTCACTTGTCTTGACAGAGCCACTTTACTTTTGAGAAAGTTAAGTAGTTTATGGAAAGCAGGTCAGCAAACTAAAAAACTAAAAAAGTTCCCAGTACATGAGTCTGTTATGGAGGCTGGTACTCATTCAAAGGATGGTAAGTCACCTGTTGCTTTTCCTGCGAGCGAATTCCCCATGGTACAGAGGGTACCATCTCTTCCACACAGAGAGATTATTCAGTCCATGACATTGCATTAAACCCCATGTAATCAGAATTAGAGCTAATTATTCAGGCCCATCTGAGAGAGTAGCCACAACCCCATGCATCTTCTCAATTGTTTACTCTCCTGTCTGCTCCTTCCATATGACCTAGTAGTCCCCAGTGCTCAATCAAATAAAGGTGAACACAACAAAGCGTTCACTACTCCCCATCTGCACAGGACCGATGATGAATCAAACTTCTGTCACACAACCGCTCCCAAAGGGAGAAGTCACAGAGTGATCAATTGGTGCTTCATCAAATGGACCTCTTGTCCTCTCAGCTCCAACTCTTCTGATTGTTTTCCATTAAATATCTGAGACAAAGAACTGTTGACCTCAACTTTTAAACTTCAACTTTCAGCATCGATCAACAGTAAATAATGGATAGGTCTTTGACAATATATTTCCATGCTATATCTATTTTTCTTCAGCTGGTGTATCAAGTCACAAGGATGCAACTCTGTCCCCAGAGACCACAGAGGTCTTTGAAGTTCCTTTAAACTGAGAGCAATCCAGAACTTTATAGACATAAATCATCTTCCAGTTGGTAGGGACATCAGACAGTTGCCAGACAACGTCTGGGAACATTTATATAATTTTAGGCAAATCACTGCACAGCACTCAAGCTTTCAGAGAATTAATTAATTCAGGATAATATCATCAACTTAGAGCTGAGAAATAAAATATCATATTTTTTGAGTGCATTATGATTTCTCTGGATACTAGGAAATCAGTGGGCAAGAAATTAAAGGTAATTTTGGATGAAACAACATGTAAAGGAAATACCTATATAAAATAAGTTAGTGAATAACTGGTGCAGCTGTTTAAATATTTAAGCCTGGGAATCAACTGTGATAAGAATGGAGAGAAAGAAATATCTACATTTTTCTATGTTAAAACTTTTTTTGCTGTTGGTATTTTTCATATTGCACAGTTTCATCTAGTGACATCCAGCTGTTTCATCACTTTAAAAAGAAACAGCACATCTCCAAAATCAAGTCCCTTCCCTGATAAGCTCGATAACATAAGAGAGTGGGGGATGTTTCCTTGCCTTTTCTCACATGGCAGAGCTTCATGTTTTTAGCAACTTCTCATTTTCTAAGCAATGAAAAACCAGACCTTTGGCAGCTTTCCTTCCTTGTACGAACCTTATTTTCAGCAGGCAAATGTCCATCCAGACAGAATTCCCTAATTTCTTATGCTAATACTGAACCTCTACAAGTAGACAACAAGGAGCTTTTTTTGTATCAGTTACATTTTGGGGAAACATAGCCTAATTTCATACACCAGGGCCTCAGGCTTGCTTATATTAGCTTACATCGTGGAGGAACTTGGCCTAGTAATTCCCAGTGTTGGCTCATCATTGCTAAACTATAAATGGATATCTTCTGTTTGGCAGGGTGCCCAGGCAGCTTTCTTTTAAATTCTTAATCCCACTTAAACAACATGTTCTTAATAGAAACAAGTGGTAGTTTCCACACAGTAACTAAAGTCACTAAATAAAGCATAGCTACCACCAATTACCTTCTCTTCAGCATGACTCACCAAAATGCTGGAGACAAAAGGCTATCTGACAGTCCTGTTTCTGATGCTGCTCCTCCTGCTTTTCCGAGTGAGCCCTTCAGCCCTCTCCCTCGGAGAATCCATAAGAAAGTCCCTGCATCACCCTTACTGGTACAATGAGCCTAGGTCAGCCTCAACTCACTACATCAACCACAACACTAAATGCACCTTAATCCATTTATGACTCTTGAGCACCTTGGTGCCTTCCAGATGTCTTCCCCAATACTCAGCCTTCTTCTCCACAGACTCACAGAACTGTGGAATCATAGAATGATTTGGGTTGGAAGGGACCTTAAAGGTCACCTAGTTCCAAATCCCCCCCTTGCCCCCGTAGCAGGGACACCTTCCACTAGACCAGGTTGCTCAAAGCCCCATTCTCAGGTTCTACACTGCTCACGTACTTTATGGGTAGGTTTTATTATTTTTTTATGGCTGTAAAGAGTCCCTTTGTCATGATAACTTTATCCCCACAGATATACCCATTCTGCTCACTGTGTTTCCATTAAAAACTATCCCAAATCTGGTGCAATTAAAAATGTTTTGTACTGGGAAAAAAAGCAAGGAGTACATCAGGCAAAGCAAGGAAGGAACACAAGGGTAGTGGATAAGTATATACATCAAAAATGCTGAACAATACTTGATGAGAGAAGTCAAACGTACCTATTATAAGAGAAATACAGTCCTCTTGTCACAAATACACTTCCTTACAACTTGTTCTTTCACTAATAAAATACAAAAATACATAATGGCATTGCTGAGAAAAACAAACAAAAAAAAAGTCCTCTTATCCATACACTTTGTAGGCCATAAAATGGGGGCCCAGATTTCCCAACGTATAGTAAGACTTCTAAGGTATTTCAGACATGGAGGAATAAAACACATGTATCAGAAACTTCGATTCTTCTCCACAATACATCTTATAGCCTCATTTGTTACAACACCATAACTTGTTTATAACTAAAAACTTGTTTGTACACTTAAACAACTTGGTAAGTCTTGATTACAGCTGCACTGATGAATTTTTGTGGCTACTGCTAGCAAGTACCCCAACTATAATTCAGGAGAGCTTGATTTGGGACATTTATCTTCAGAAAGAATAATCCATCTGTAAACTCATGAATAAGCTCTATTTACTTCCACGGTTAATGGGTTGTGTAAATACGTATCCCTGAATGATTTCTTTAGTCAGGGCCTTGTTTTCTTTAGAGAGGGATCCTGAACCATTCCCATGCATCCACTTTGTTTCTTCTTTTCTCACAGCTGTAAATATAAAGGACACCCAGGTCTTCCAGGCAAGCACTGCTGGTGTTACCTGGGACAGATTTTATGGACACAACAGAGAATATGGAAGGTTCACTTCACTGGGGAACTGCAATAGCACTGATGTAGGGGTACAGCCCAAACTTCTTCTCTATCTCCTCATCAAACAGATTTTCAGAAGCTGATCACCAAGCCATAGATATGATTTTGAATCCTAAATATTTTTAACATGGACTCTTCTTCCAGTTCCAACACAGTATCCATACTCATTCCCTTCTTTTTTGCAGTAGTTACTGTCTATTGGACGTTTTAAGTTACTTTAAATAATGCAGTTACTTATCTATTTGCCTGCAAAAAATAATAATAAAGAAAAACTTACAGAGATATGGTTATCTCAATGTTAAAGTTGAGAGAGAATAAAAAGAGACTGAGACTTTTACCAGAATGTGGGAGAATATGTGTATATGAAGGCTACAAATATTTCAGTTGAGTGGATTTTATTTTGCATTCTATCTGGTTTCACTTATATGATAATTGAAGGGAAATGGTGATAGAAAATAGAGTACTTTCCCATGCTGTGTCTAGAGTTTTTTGAATGACTAAATGTCATCATATCTCAAGTGTACCAAAAATACTGGTGAAAGTCATCTTAATTTTTAAAAACAAACGTGCATGAGAACTGGTTGTAGCAGGATATAGTTTTGAATTACAACAGGTCTGTCACTAGAGTAAGTTTTATTGTGATGTACCCAGGAGAGCTTGCATTAGGTTCTTCAGGAAAAAATAAAGACAAAAATATTTTTAAGTCTTTTACTAAAAGATTTTTAATGTTTCTTTGGCTAAAACAACCCCTCTGTGTGGAAGACTGGCCACATCACTTGTTACTGTCACAAGTGAAGATATCTCTAGGGATATAAACATATCTCCTGAGAACAAGAACCAATCCCTGCTCTCACTCCAACAGCTGTACCTTTCTTTTATAAGCGAAAACAGAGTTGGCCCTTAATAGGAAAATAAGGCAAGGTGAAAAAATTCAGAGAAAAGCAAGCAACTAAGGACAGCACAAAAGGGAAAAAGGGGCCACAGAAAAACTTGTCTCACTTGTTCTCCAGTTGACTGTGCCTAATCAGGAAGTTTCTCCTATTCCTACTGACTTAACTGTGGCTGAATTAAGAACCTGTCCCCATATACTGAAATACTTCATTCCACTCCCATATAATGCACTAACTAGTTGTCAGGTGTATATATCAGTGCACATATTTATACCTCATTTAAATATCCAGTCCTAACCAAAGCAGGCAGCTTTAGTTGCTTAGTTTCCATATATTTTACCATGGCTTTTCTATGTTCCTTTTAACTTGGTTCTGTACAATCCTGTTACCTCAGTTTCCATGTAAATTGGGACAAATTTTTTGAAACAACAAATCCTCAATAAAATAATAAAAAACTGACTTTTATACTCCCAGTGATTATAACAAAGGCCAAGTCAGTTAAATAATTAAGAGATTGCTATTTTATGATTGTATTTCATTAGTTTTAGAACACAATTGTGATACTTCGCAGAAGATTTTGTTCTGTTAGCACATGCATTCAGACACTATTTCATAAATTTCTACTGTGCTTGGATTTCAGAGGTCTCTATTCCCACCAAAGAATTCTCACAAGATTCCTATTATCTCATTTTCCTTTTTTTTTTTTGGCCTTGCACTTTGACCCTGGCATTCTCAAAAGGATACTTTGTTTTTTACATTAAGCTTCTACCACAGACTGGTTTTCTAAACAATAAAATAGAGTAACTTGTAGTCCATACTTGTCCAGAGTCCGAGAGACAGGCTCCACAAGCCAAATATATACAGTGGGAAAGTATAATTTGAAATGTTCCAGACTAAACATTTTAAAATCAGACAAAATAAATATTTCAAAGCACTAACCTGAAAACTATTGCTGGAGCTTGATGTTGTTACTGCTGTAGCTCCTTGTTAAAAGATCATGAATTTTTAATGCTTTCAGACATCCTACAGATAGCACAAGCAGTATACATTGGCTCCCAAATTATTTGCTGTCCTTCAGCATAACCTACAATACCCAGTGCTGTACCTTTGAAATTAGGAGGTTCTGTAGTTAATAGAAAGCCTGCCTTTGCTAGCATCAGTTATTTACTCTGCTATGTGTGCTATTTTGAACAAGAACTTCTAGCTATGTGTAATAAGAATGCCAGGCTCAGGATAGTAGTAATAATAATAGTTACTCTTATTCTGTGCCTTTCTTCACTCACAGCTCCAACCCATCAAAACCAGGGTAAAAGGAGTTAGCTGATGTAAAAATTTACAGCAGGACAGGTTCACCCTCTACAATAAGATATTGCTGCTTCTCCCAGATATTGGATTTCCCAAACCTCTAGGCGTCTACCTTTTTGGACAGGCTCTCACCAGGCTCAAAAAGAAATATAAACATTATCAAAATATATGTGGCATCTTGGCATCTGCTGTATTCATCAGACTTTCTCTCCAGAGGTTTGAATTTTTTAGTTGTTGGTTTGGGGGTTTTTGGTGGATTTTTTTGTTTTGCTTTTTGCTTTGGCTTTTGGGGGATTTTTTGCTTTCATTTTTGGGGTTTTCTTTTGAGAGATGGAAGGATGCTAGCTATAGGATTGAACTCAGTAGGGCATTTATCTCTACAGGCCACTCATAATTTATCATCCCTTAACCTTCAGCATGAAGATATGACTGTGTCCTATGCAGAAATGTTCATGACATCAAACAGGAAAGTATTTAAAGATTTTCTAGGGCCTGTACCCCAAGAAAATCACCTGTCTGAGCATTAAAACCAGTAGTGTAGATAAGGAAGTATCAAAGCTGAATTTATTATTCTAACCAGAAAAAAAAAAAAAAAANAATATTTTTTACAAGAAAAAAAAAAAAAAAAAAAAAAAAAAAAAAAAAAGAAGTTTCTTTTTTAAAAAGAAAAATAAAAAAGTCTTGCTGCTCAGGAGCCCAGGAAAAGCTCTGATAAAATATCTTGCAATTACACTACTATAGATCACAGTTTCAGATGATTTCCTGTTCCAGCAGGAAGTGTATCATGGCCTCTGTGTCACATAGAAGTAAACTGAGGTGTCACACATGCTATTTCTAGAGCTTTCAGAAGGATCTGAAGGAGTCAAACCTCCTCTGACCAATGGGACCATCCCTAGTCTGGCTTCCCATGTTGCTTCCCAAGTTCCTTTAGCCAGCTTACATTGAGAGAAAACGTTCTGAAACAAGTGAATAATTAAAACATACAATAAATACTCTTGCCAGTGAGGAAAGATCATTACACACTACTACTATTATGATTATCCCTTCCAAAATTAAATACTGAGCAAAGTACTTCTCAGTCAGTATGGCATGAAATCTTGGATTCTTTTCTAGCTTTAATCAGAGATTCTGTTAGCAGAGGGTTTATGTACAAAAGTACCATTTACCCTTTTAAAGCTGAATCAGATAATCCCACTCAGGTAAGATTCATGTAAGTGTTGAAATAAATTTGTACCTGGGATTTACTACCATGGCTGGCATATTTCTAAGAAGGAAAAAAAGGAGCAAGTGTTGGCTCTGAGTTAAGACTCAGAGACAGAACAGCAGGCAGTAAACATGATAACATTGCATACTGAAGCTAGTAATTTTTTATAAATTTCTATTAAGTGTTGAACACCCAGCATTCAGCACAATTTGCAGTGGTAAGCTATGACACAGAGGGAGACAAAAACTGTCCACTTTTAAGATACAAGCTAGTTATTTTACAGTATTTAACTAGATATTAATAAGGACCAGGTCATAAAGCAAAAAGAGCAACATGTATTAAGGAATTCTCTTTAAGCCAATAGAAAATAACAAAATTTTATTTTAACATCCAGAACCATCCTGCAACATCACCACTAGGACAGGACCCGTTTTAACTCATTGCTCAGTGCAAGCGAATGCTATACAATTTGTGCATGTCTCTGTGTGTATGTACTTTATTATTTGCATAGTACAAAATCTATTCATTAATGTGACTATATATAACAATAGTTGTTGAGAGCCACTAGAGAAAACATTTGAACTACCCTCATATTTTCTGTTTTCTGAATCAAGATTGGCATTTACAGATGACATAAATTTCCAGGCTCTGTAACAAAGCAATTAGTTGACATGTGATCATGCATAGCGAGGAAGACTTTAAGAACTATAAATGAAGTCTTCTTCAGCTGTCAGAAGCAAGCAAAAACATGACTCATGACCCCTTTTAGAGTAACTGGTTACTAGTGTCTTCTTCTAGAACAAGCCCCTGTGTGGACACTCTTTATGGAATAAGACTATTGTCACAGAGGGTTAATACAACCCACGCTATCACCCCTGGGAAAAGAAAATAAAATCCTAATACCTCTTCACAGCATTTATTTCACATCAGCTATTTTGTAGATTCCCACCATAGTGATTTGATCCTGGCTGAGTGCCAGGTGCCCACAAAAGCTGCTGTCACTTCCCCCTTCAACTGGACAGGACTGAGAGATTATAATGAAAGGCTCATGGGTTGAGATCAAAATGGAGAGATCACTTACTAGTTACCATTGTGGGAAAAACAGATTCAATTTGGGGAAATTGTTTTAGTTTATTATCAATCAAAATCAGAGTAGAATATTGAGAAATAAAGCAAATCGTAACAACCTTTCACCATCCCTCCCTCCTTTCTGGGCTTAACATAATTCCTGTTTCTCTGTGTCCTGCTTTCAAGTGGTGCAGGAAGATGGGGAATGGGGTTGGGTCAGTTCTTCCCATGTGTTTCTGCCTCTGTTTCCTCTCAGAGAGAGAAGTCCTTCCATTGCCCAGTGTGGGGTCCCTCCCATGAGAAACACTGCTCCATGAACTTCTCCAATGTGATTCATTCCCACAAACTGCAGCTTTCCATGTGCTGCTCCAATATGGGTATCTTTCTGCAGGGCACAGTCACTCAGGGACAGGCTGCTCCACCCTGGGTCCCCCACAGGGTCGCAAGTCCTACCAGGAAACCTGCTCCAGCATGGGGTCCTCTCTCCATGGGCTGCAGGTGGATCTCTGCTCTCCCGTGGACCTCCATGGGCTGCAGGGCCACAGATACCTCACCATGGTCTGTGTCAGGGGCTGTAGGGGAACCTCAGCTCTGGTGCCAAGAGAACCTCCTCCATCTCCTTCTGCGCTGACCAGGGTGGGGGGGTCTGTAGAACTGTTCCTCTCAAATGTTCTCACTCCTCTCTTCTCTGGTTGGAATTATTCCTGCACGGTAATTCTTTCCCCTTCTAAAATATGTTGTCACAGAGGTGTTGCTCCCATCACTGATGGGCTTGGCCTTGGCCAGAGGCAAGTCTGTCCTGGAGAGAGCTGTCATTGGCTCTGTCAGACAAGGGAAAAGCTTCTGGCAGATTCTCACAGAAACCACCCCGGTAGCCCCCCAGCCACCAAAACCTTGTCACTCAAACCCAATGCACCCACGTATGGACAAGTTCTTGCATCAATGATCACAGGTTAATGAGAGACACCATAATGTTCAATGTTTATAAGAATAAGGCCTATGAGTGCATCCAAATAAAAAAATCCTGCATCATTAAACTTCAATTTTGTGATCTAATAACAAGATTGTGATAAAAATCAATCTATTATTGGACCCTTATCATTATTATTAAAGGATACTTCTGTGGACACTCACACTTACTTCTTTTAACATATTAATACTTCTTCGTAGCAAGCGTATATGTTATCTTTCTTCCCCTCATTGGAAAATTTCTAACAAGCCCAAATATTCCTGCTATGAGCAGCACTTGCTACATGTCTTTCTCAAATGCAAGAGGTATCATTTAAATTACATATTATAAATAACTAACAAGAAGAAACATGCTACATGGACTTGTCCATGGTTTTATGACAAAATTACAAACGTGGTTTTCCACTGTGCTGCCAAAAGCAAATTGGCCATACACCCACCAAGTCAGCTACTGATGGACTCGAAACACATCCAGCATTGCACTGGAAAGTCTTAGACTTAAATCACAAAATTCTGAAAAGCAAAAATGTACAGAAATTTCTGCTAAGGGAAATGCCACGTACTCTACCACTTAATACAACACCACATACCTAGTCTGGTGAAGTATTTGGTCTGAATTGCCCTATATATCACAGGCAATAGAGAATATATGCATGCCATAGAACCAGTCAACACCAAGTCACTTCCACCCACTTTAAATGCAGAGCCTGAACTCCTCGAGGAGTCACTGCAGGGACACTGGTGCAGGCTAGACATGACACAGGAATAAAATAGACACACTTGAGAACACTGCCCAACACTCTTATACTCGTGCTGGTCAGTGTGTACAGCTGTTGTGCAATACTGAAAAATATGATGGTCCAGATATGCACTAAAGGAAAGATCTTAACACTGTGCTCAGTCAAATGTGATGTAGCCACTACAAGGCCAATTAAACGACCTCCACAGTGAAGGACTCAGGTGAAAGGGGTTTAACTCAAGAGCAAATGATATTTACTTTTAAAAGAACCCATTTCAACTACCAAGGCAGAGAGTAGAAACAGGACGTACATTTGAAAGGTAATACATTTCCACTTCTCACATTAATAAAATCACACAGGACCAGCCATATCTGGCATATGAACTTCTGATAATTCCTTCTTCCTCCTTTCTAAAATATTTACAGTGTCAGAGTGCTAATCCATATTTTGTATATTCACTCTCCAAAAGGTCTGGATTTGCAGCCTGAGACTTTTTCTTCTTTTCCCTAGGAAAACTGCATATTAAGAATAAATTTTACTATTTTTTCAAAGACAAATTATTTATTACATTTAAAAAATGAAGGGTAATCCTCCTATACCTTTAGGTTCAGTGAGATGTAGGGACATAACTGAAGGATTAATAAGACCATATAATTCCAGATGAGGTAGTAAAATTCCATTTGCTTTAAGAAGGGACAGTGTGTCAGTTTTCCACATTCTTCTAATGAATATTTCATATGGGTTTTAATGCAATGCAAGAGTAGAGCTTAATGTAGGTAGGTGTAATGGATATAGGATAGTGCATTACTGATGAAAAGCCAAGTAGATGTGGCCAACTGGAAGAAACAGTGCCCCTGTGGAACTTAAACAGCTCCAGGAAAATTAACAGTTCAGCAAGCTTTACTAAGTACTATGAAATTCTCTCCTGAGCTGTTACTGTTGAAATATGTTTTCAGGTTCTCCATCAGCCATTTCACTTTGTTGACTGAGATGTTTTGCAATCCTGAATAAAAAGGAAAACAAAACCTAACACTCCTTGTCTATAGTTTCGCTGCGTTCATGAAGGATTCTGGATCATCCCATTAAAAAAGAACAGACACCACTCAATTCTATACAGCATAAAATTATTACAGATTTTCCATTAAGGCGCTAAAGATATTTCATAACTTTTGCATAACTAATCAGATTAGTTGTAGTTTGGGGATATTTTCTTTGCTTTGCAAAGCATTTTCTGCATCTGCCCTGTAAATACTTTATTAAGTTGAAGCTAAGGAAAGGCAGAGACCAAAAGTATCCACCACTGAATCGAAGATGCACAAATGTAGCTGGTGTTTCATGTTCTCTACTCAACATCAAGTATCTGAAGGAAGGGTGTTGGTCGTTCTTTGTCACCAGTACCTGCCTAGGTGTGCACTTATTGATCAGAGTATTGAGACTGAAAAGGCAGAGGCTAGAAAACAACATTGCATGCAACACACAAGGTATGCCAAGACTAAGATGTCAGTTTGATGTGGAATGCATTTCATTTTTATGTCATCTTTGAAGTATGGCCAGTTTCCCTCTAATTGCTAAGAGTAAACCATGTTACAATTTCAGTGAAAGCCCTCAGGCTTTTGTCATCTACAAATGTGTTTGAAGTTTTCCAGAATCCAGCTGATATTTTGTCCTCCTATTTTGATAAATTTTAATCTGATTGAAAAAAAAGAAGAAAAAAGCTGTTTCACCTTATGCTTTTAAGACTGCTCGAAAACCTTGCTCACCATATACATTAGATTGCACTAAGGAACACAAGGACAACTCAAAGTCCAAACTATACCTCATGGAGATGCAATAGACTGTTTCCCTAATCCATTTGCTACAGTTCACTGTCTAGAAGACTGTAAGGGATGAAGAGTAGGGTTCCTTCCGCAAAGCACATGGAATTGACCTCAGCTGCTCTCCTATGAATGATGGGAGCTCCTGCAGTGAGGTAATAGCAAACACAGCAATATAGCACATTGTAGCTCCCACTCTTGAGCAAGGCAGGGAAGGAAGACAATAATTCAGCCCACAAGACATTTGCTGGGCTAATATTTTTTTCACTTCTTTGTCACAGCCCCAGCATAGTTATAGGAGTTAACAATTTATTCTGGTGCAGCTAGCAGTTCCCTAAACACAAGACTCGAGTCATCAGCAATCTAAGAGCATTAGAAAAAAAAATGAGGAAGAGAAACAAACAGTTGCCTTCAATAAATTGTCAGCCTAAGTGATTCATTATGCACTGCTTCTGTGAAGACAGTTGCTATTATGACATTGATGGCATTCATAAACACACAGGTACAGGTAAGAGGTGACGGATGTAGTCAGAATATTGTCCTCCATCATTTCCACTCCCCTTTTTCATTATTCTTCACTTTTTAACTATGACAGGAATTATTTAAAGGCAGACTCCTGTTATAATCAAATTATCATATTCTGCTGTGAAGATTTCATAGGGGGTTCCAAGAACGTTGGTTTGACTAGGATGAGATAAGTGTGTTTTTTCCTCCGAGCACTCTCTGCTTGGTGACTTCCTCCCTTTCTAGACATTTTCCTGCTCAACAACTGTACAGATAACAGTCTATAAGATGGAAAATAATGAAAGAACATATTCCTCGGGGTGAGATTGTCTCTGGTGTTGTTTTCTTCCAGACAGTTAAAAATGAAGACCAGATTTTTAGTTTTAGCCAATATTCAGAGAGAAAAAGGAGAGGGTTGTAGCAGGGGCACAGAGTATATCATAGTATCTCTTCCCCTTCATTTCTCGTTCCTCTGTATAGTCAAAAGCAGCTCTGTCTTACTCAGGCTACAGGGGATAACACAGGCCTGAGCTTAAAATTGAGGTTCACAGATACATCAGTATGAGAACCACTTCATTCTGGTTATAACTGAGCTCAGCTAAATGGATTCCATAGGAAAAAATTTCTAATAATTCAACAGTTTGATCCAGTACTGTAGTCTCTGTCTAGAATCCCACAGATTTAACATTTCAGTGAGCTAAATGCAGAAATGTTCAAGGTACCTCCTTGAAAAGTGAGCTGCCTGCATAAAAATACCTCACTATATTGGAGGAACCAAAGCCACCAGAACACCAAGATTACAGAAGTTCTGGATCTCTTTGAAAGTGCTTTGAAATACTTTGGGGGTTTTGTGATTTTTCTTATCTAGTCCTGTGATGCTCAGCTTTGTTCTCAACGCCCTTGCAGTCCTCCAAATCTATCATTGGTATTTAGGGGATGAAGAGTAGGTTTCCAGCTGCTCGTGGTAAGACAAATTTTTATCAAAAATAATTGAACCTTGTCAGGTACCAAGTAACTCCAACTTCTCAGAAACCTCATTGGTCTTATGTGCAGGTGATAGCCACAAACATCACCACTAATTTTCTGGCTACTCAAACACACAACAGACAACTTCTCATTGTCAGCATATAGAAGTTGGCACTGGTGTTCTCCCAAACAACAACCACGTTTTATGTGCAGGGGAAAAAAAAGTCAAACAATTGTGGTACATAAGAAATCATGAACTGTTAAATACTTTTTAAATCACTTTTTATTCACTTGCCCATTGTTCCCCAATGGCCCAAAACATCATTAAGCACCTACTCCTATCATCAGGATAACTTAGTTCTGGTCACACATCTCTTTGCAGAGTATAATAAAGGCATAGTGAAATGCAGCAAAGGACATAAATGCAGCTAAAAATGCTACTTGCATCTTTAAAATAAATTACAAGGATGGCATGTTCCATATTGAATCAACATTGTTTTCTGTTGAGGAAAAAAAAATAGGAAAATTGTCTCCTAAGTTTTTTATTTTAACTGCTTTACAGCATAAAAACAAACCAACTAAAAACACCAAAAAACCATTCTGTCTATATTTTCAAGCTTACTTTTAACAAGTTTTCATTCAGAGATGATTATAGATTCTCTAAAAAAATATTGAATCATCTAGCCAAGCAAGAAAATAATTTCTACAGAAAAAGTGCAACAAAAAGTTTCTGACAACTATTACAAAATGATAGCAGTGTGTTTATAATATATTAAAAAACCCAACAAAACAAAAAAAACCCAACCAAACAATGGAAGAAGATATATTTGAATAGGCTATTATGCCTTGGCTTTAGCATTCAAGCTCAAGGATAAACAAGAACAAAATTTCCATATATAGATATACACTGTAAGCTAAAAATGCTATAGTACATAATATTCTTGAGATGGTTAATAAGAGCAGCATGAGAAATCTACACCACAGGGTAAAAACTAATGATTGACAAATACTAAGCACCAAAAGGACTGCATATAAAAGGGGAAAAAGCAGAACTTGTTGACAAGTGAAGAGCAGTGAGCGGAGATGAGCTGAACATATTTTTTTTTAATGAGGTGTTAAGTAGATCGGCTCTAGAGGTTGGATAATGACCCTGCTGATGAGTTGGCCAGGGGTGTGAAAAAAGCTGAATAACATGACATTTGGGAAACTCAGGAGAGCACTGATACATGAGATAGCTTCTGAGAAAAAAGGTGAAGTACTTCTGCCACTTGGAGAACTTGTAGTGAGGCTAGGGTTACAAGGACTTGGCATCTCGTTAAGGTAACATGTTTTTTAAAAAGCAAGCACAAATTTAAAGAGAAAAAAATCCTACTTTATAGAAACTCCCTCACTCCCTGATTAAACTTCTGAATGTGCAGCTTTTCCTTCCTACACACTACCATTCCACTCTATGTCCATAACCGTAGTATCCCTCTGGAAAACTGGGACACCACCAAGGTGGGTCTACCACCAAGGCAGTATCCCGTTAGAGCACCATGTCAATGGATTAGGGGAAGAGAAGCAAAAAGAGCAAGCAGGATTTGCTTTACTGAGTATAAGAATTGAAAAAAAAAGAAAGAAAATCAACCCTATGGGAACATTTTCATGAGAAAAAGAGCAAACAGCAGAATTTTCAGGTTGTACCAAAAAGAAAAAAAAAAAAAAAAAAAGAAAGAAGTCTAAAATAACTAGCAGTTGTTTGAAGGAACGTGACAGTGACAAAGGCAGAGGAAGTTTGTGGTGGGTGTTCAAGGATGGCAAGGAACAGGATATGTTTATGTGCAGAGATGCTAAATATAAACTCCAAGGTACAGCAGAGATGAAAGATACCTCATGAACAGTATCTGTAGAAAGTCAGGATGAAGTATAATAGAGGGGAAAGAGACATGGGCCCCTATTCACACGGAAGGTAGCAAAAAGAGATTTTATGCCACTTCCCCATGGTTTTGTTGGGCAAATATGTAAAAATACATAAAAGCTACCCTTACAAACTGAAGATTTATTTGTACCAGAATCACAGACAACATAAACTGGAGAACTGGTGATCCACAATACGAAAGTATTGTGAAATATACTCGTATTTTACTGAGTAAATATGCTATTAAAGTCAGTGCAATAGTAGCTGACTCTAGCTGTTCATCAGTAGAGAAGAATAGAAATAATAGGGCTTCAGGTTTGTCATTTTTCTTCTGAGGTGGAAATCAAGATGGCTCCAAATTCTGAGAATGTCAGCAAACACTGCCACAAAATTTTAAGAAAGAGCTGTATAAATACATAAAGTAAAATTTTCACTTAAGTAGAGTTTGAGATACGTCTGGCATGACAATGCATATCACATCAAACTTAAGACTGAATAAGAAATTTAAATTAAAAATTTTTAAGTTTCGTGGCCTGTGAGTTATATAAAGGATATCACGAAAGGAAAGGATGTACACATAAGGTGTTGCACAACAGCTAGGCATGGAAATCCATGCTGTGACGTAAAACTACTAAAGAGGGTTATGACCATATGATTTAGTCCTTCACTTTCTTTCACAGATAACCAATTGGTAGTCAAAACTCTCTTCTTCAACCCCTCAACACAGACTCTTCCATTCATTACCTGGTGCAGTGAGGTTTTAATTCATCAAGCTGCTGGATATTTAATTCAGCAGATCATCCATTTCTGACCACAGCTCTTTTCAAGTCAGCTTCCTGAGTGTTATTTTTCAGGTAAGAATCCAGTGGTCCTTGTTTCAAGTGATTGTGACAGTGAAATCCATACCGAAAGCTCAAACATAGACAGTCTACCCTTAACTGCTTGTTTATCTTGAGCATCACAGCCCCATTTAATCAATTGGCATTGATTTAAAATGTAAGATAATCTCAAAGGAGAGAAATAGGGTAGATGGGCAAGTATAGATCGGGGTGGGAATGACAGCACAGTTCAGATCTAGTTTTACAGATGTCCTGTGTAGAAAGAAAACACAGTGAGCTGGGGAATTAGCAGGATGAGCAGACCAATTTTCGTTGTTTTTTTCTGCTACTACACCCTTCTTGGCAATTACAAATTATTAAAGGCTACAAAAGGAGGCTTTCCTGCTCTGTGCTGGACATAGGTTTTTCCATATCATCTGGAGCTCCAGCCCAGCTATGCTCACTCTGACTCAGGTGGTAAGCAAAAGAATCAACAAATTCAAAAGACAGGAAGAGCAGAGGAAGAAGAAGGAGATCCTAAAGAAAAGAAGAAAAAAAAAAAAAAAAGAAAGAAAGAACAACACATAAACCCAACATCAAAGAAACAACAGAAGTTTTCAATTTCCATTTCAAATAGAAATACTGAATATTTTCCCAGGAAGCATGTTTTTATGGGCCACCTGAAAAATGTACTTGTTTTATTTTACTCTTATTTACTCTTATGCCACACAATCACCAGAACATTCTGTGGCCAGAGGAGATTGTAGCATGAAGTAGATAATGAGGTGCAGTAATTTAGCAGTAGTCAAGAGTTTTAGGGGTGTTTTTTTTAACTGCTCTTAATCAAGACACAGAGACTAGCAGATGGGCCACCTGTGATGAAAGGCAAGTAGAAAAACTAGCTTGCCATTGTTCTTAAAACTGTTATGCACATATCTGACAGCAGCTAAGTTAGATCAAAGCAGAGTACAGAGGGGATCACAAAACAGCAGCCACTGAAGCAGGAAAAGATGATGTGAAAAGAGCTACAAGCTAACTAGCACAGGGACATGAAATTGGTACTGACCAAAGCTGTGAAACAGTGGAACCCATGAGTATCAAAGACATTGTTTATTTCAGAACTACAGAAGAAACAGAAACATGAAGGTGTGGCATGAAAGAAAGAGATGTAATAAAGATGTAACATCGAGTCCCTCTTGCACAATTAAAGTTACAAATACCCACCAGGGGAGATAAGACACTTTCTGTGTTTTCACTTGCTTAAAAATTATTCATCATAAGGAAACAAAGGTTATGATACAGTAAAAAGCAGTCCTGACATTATATATGGGGAGCAGAAGTGGAACTGGAATATCCTTTTCCTTCCCATCAGTTATGACATTAAACTCCAGAAACTCTTAAAAACAGTCATTAAATACTAGAAACAAGCATCTTTGTTTCTTCCATTCCAGGCTACTGTTATAGTAGTGATCCAGATACAGTGACTGAATTATTATTTGTATGCCAGTCACACTCACCCCAGGCCAGACAACCCTATAGAGAGCCCAAGAATGTTGGTAATAGCAAAAAACTTCTCTCAGATATTCCTCAATATTGAACCTTTCAACAGTGGGAGAGTCAGGTAAGCCAAAGGGCTCTCTCCAGACCACCAAAATCAGGTCTAGACAAAACATTGTGGCTATGACACATCCATGGCTCCCTGGAGGGGAACTCTTAGGGGGTTCTCCTGTTTTCTAAACAAAAAAAGTCCAACTAGAACAATCACAATTTTCATTTCCTAAACT
>VYZT01004871.1:389554-486492 GCA_013400735.1 Pomatostomus ruficeps | reverse complement strand
CCTGCACGCGAAGGGAAAGTTTGTGTCGGAGGAGGCGGATTCCAGCCCCGGCGCGGGGGAAGCCGGGCGGCGGCGGCGCGCAGCCGGCAGCGGCCCCCCCTCCTCGGCTGGCACGGGGGGGAGACAGGAGAGAAAGAAGAGAAACCGCTCGGGAGAGCCCGAGGATCAGCGCCCGGCGGCCACGGGCGAGGGAGGACGGGTGGGCACGGTGAGAGCGAGCGTGCGGGGTCGGCGATGGGGGAGCGGAGCGGGGGCGGCAGCGGGCGCGGTGGTGCCGGTGCCGCCGCGGGGCCGGGACCCCCGCGGACCGCGGGGGACCCTCGGCGATCCCTCGGTGTGCGGGGACCGAGCCGAGCTGCAGGACCGCGGATGTGTCTCCGCCGCTCCTGCAGCCGGGCTGGCCATGCCCCCGGTCCCCGAGATGCGGAGGGGTTTGCTTTAATTCGCTCCCGTGGGCCATGGAGAGCTGCGTATTCCTGGCTGGAGCGCTACGCGCACTGAGAAATGTAACTTTAATTTTCATCCGTATTGCAAATTCGTGAGCCTCTGATACCTGCTCTCTGCTGTCAAACGGATCGCTGAAATGGAAGTGGGGAGAGGAAGGGGTCAGGCTTAAGCCGTAGCAGGGAAATAAAGTGGAAGAGACATGTCCAAGAAAATAGACTGGAAGCGACTAGATGCTGGCAGCAAGATGGCCTTTGCTGTGTTTGTTGGGGGCAGCCGCCCCCTTATGTGAAGCAGTTTGGGGGAGTATCTGGAAGGAAGCTGGATGGTAGGAGTTGTTTTCTGAAAAAGAAAGGGAAAAAGGAAACCGTCAGGGCTTCACTGCTTCAGGTGTCCCTTTTCTGTGCCAATGTCGCTTTCCCCAGTTACAGTGGCAGTGCTTGTTCCTCACTCTGTGCTGGTTTCTTGGAGTGTGCCTGTACAGTGCTTGGCACAACAGAATCCTGATCTTGGGGCCTTAGGATGTCACAGTAAACTGGATTATAAATGCCCTCTCACATGCACACTCGCTCTTTTCATCCTGACCTCTGTTTTGTGAATAGCTGGTTATAATGCTTGGATAAAATTCTGGTTGGCTTTACAGATCTTTTTTTTCTTATAAAATGATGGATTTTGTTCTATGCATTCAGTTTTTTGTCCTAGGAAAGGCTTTTCACTTCTGGATTTGGGAGATTGCAGCAAGCTCCTTATATTTTAAAAAACCCTATCTCCTTTGTAATTAAGAAGTATTATTTTCCTGACACTCCATTTTTAACTGTGCCCCTCTCGGGCAAGCAGAACTGTCACCCAACATACACTTCCATACCTAGAAGGATTGTGAGGTGTTATTTATTAACTATACTGTGGAGAGTCCATATCTCATAACTTAGAGGGTCATTTATAACAGGTTGCTTTTGGCTGCTCTGGAAGATTTACTTGCTGTCTTGTACTCCTTGCAGGAAAGGCATCCCTTGTTTTCATGGAGAGCATCACTCCAGCCCACAGGCTCTCGGGTGGGCAGGCTTGGTGCGGGAAGGGTCCTGCTTTCTGTCTCCTTTGCCTGCCTGTGGTGATCAGGAGAGGGCAAGTGGACAGGATTAAACTCTAATACCCAGATATTCTTCTTCCCTGGAAGCAGGTATGGTGGTGTTGCTGGGAACACCTTGTCTGGAGGAGCAGTTAAGGATGTAGGATAATGAGGGACACAGAGGGTAAGCCTGTGAGGACTTGGGGTGGTGGAAGCCTGCAGGGCACTGCAGTGGCTTGGAAACATTAAGCTGTGAAGGAGGAAGCTGCTGCATGGAGCTGAAGGAAGGGCTGTGGGGTGAGAGGTTATGTTTCTAACTCCATACCTCTGTGCGAGGCAGAGCGCAGGGCTGCATCCACACAGCCCTGGGACTGCTTTCCATGCCTCTGCTTCTAGCTTGAGTTCAGAGTGTCTGCATATGATATGATGCTTGCTGATGTTTGTCCATGCCTCCCCAGAATCCAGAAGGTCCTCTGATCCCTTCAGGGTGTGGAAGGAGAGCTTGTGTCTGAACACTTCTGGGCTCTCCCCTTCCAGACACTGTTGATCTGTGCAGGTATTCTGCATTTGAGCACGAGCACATGCAGTGAGGATGGTACTGCCCTGTTCTGGGCTCCAGCAGCCTCATCCCCTGGGTCAGGTACCCCAAAGCACCTGGCACCCCAAAGCATACACAGATAAAAGAGACCTAAGAGGGTAGGGAGAGTGGTGTAGCAGCAGGTTGGATGGTGCCTGGATACTTGGAGGTGTGGGAAATGGCTCCTTGCTGGCCTCAGAGCTGTAATTTTAAGCTCTGAGATAAGCATTTAGGAAGAATGAGGCAGAGAGATTTCATCCCAGCCTTATTCTTTCAAGACCTGCATGAACCAGATGCCAGCTCCAGGGAGGAAGAATTATACTCCTTCAGAGTAAGAGGCCAAAAGTTGTGTTTTTATTCCTTCTTCTCACTTATGTTTGGATTTCAGTGTTGGTTATTTTGGCAGGCACATGATTCATATTTCTTTCCCCATCTGTCCTGGGTCCCCTGTCTTGTCAAGTGTCCTCCCATTTCAGCAAGACTCTGACTTGAAAAAACTTGCCACGAAGCCCTTGTGGCTGGTGGGAGAGGAGATGCCCATCTTGGCTCTCAGAACACGGGTTGCATTAGTCAGGTGGACAGTTAGGAAGATAATACCAGCATGTGAATGCATTCATGTCCTTTTTTTTTTTTTTATCATACAGTAACGGGGAGTGCTTCAGGAATAAAAATAGAAATAGGGAAAAGCCTATATAAGCTGAAATCTGTGAACAGCGCCACGTTATCTGGGAACTGAAACACGTTCTACAGTGGAGCTCACAGTTCAGACATTGCCTGCTCTCCTCCTTCCTCCCTCCCTTTCTCTTGACACAGCTCATGGATTTCACTGCCCCTGTGAGCAGAGCCTGTCTCCCCTGTGTGCCAGGCTGATGCAGCCCGGCCGGTGGCAGCTCTGTACCTGGTGGGTGGGAGCTGGAGCTCCTCTGGCTGTGCAAGGCGGGACTGACACAGAGGCAGAAGGAAGGCAGAGCTGGCTGTCAGGTGTGCCAGGCTTGAGTTGGCCCTTCTACACACCCTGCCTGAGGCTCGGGGGCCGAGTGCAGGTGGGGCTCTTCCATCCATGGTTTGTAGCTCTTTGTTCTGCTCCACCATCAGCAAAACGTGTGGCTGGGATTCGCTGCTAAACTGGAACAAAGCAGCTTCTTCTTTTGGGANCCCCCCCCCAGTGCTTTTGCCAGGCTGAGGGCTAATCTCGCGTTCCTCGGCCACAGCACTGGTCCGTGTGGGGTTTTTGCATGCGACTGAGCCAGATGAGCTCAGAGAGTGCAGGAAGGGAACTGATTTGGGAAAATTATTTCAAATAAGTGCCTACGCTTTAGGGAATTTCGATCTTGGCCAGTGTGTTTACTGTGCTCAGCATTAGAGGTCCCAATAAGATGCATGCACAAAATATGATATTCATAAATTCAGAGTCTTATTTTGCAGAAAATGAAATACAGGAAAATGAGTGTACAAGTGTATGTATTTTACTATAGGGTTCTCTAAGAATAGTTGCTTGCTAAACAGTATGTTCACTACAAGTGAAGAATCGTCTTTAGTCAGTCCTTTGTTAATTTAACAACTCTCAGTTTCATCAAATGGAAATATATCCCCAGGAATTCCTCTGACACAGGTTTCCCCTGAGTCTGGATGATTATCCAATTACAATTTAAAGAAAATTACAGCAAGGATAATTGGCTAAAGATAGAAGTATCTGAGAGCGTTAGGGAAAGAGAAGGAGAAAGTGTGAGAGAGTGAGAGCTTCACTTGCTCATATAAGTAAATGAGAATTATTTCAGTCCTTAACTTTTGCAGTGAGTGGATTCAAGGTCCCTGGTGTTTGGTTCTCGCTCCCTCTTCTCTCCCTCCTCTTCTCTCCCTCCCTCTTCTCTGTCTTGTTATGTGTCGACTTGATATTTATGTGAAAAAGTTACATTGATTCTTATGGAGTCTTTTTACATTTACATGTGTTAACAAAAAGAGGCTGTTAACTCAAATGCTGTATTTGCGGCAGAGAATAAGAGATTTCCATGAATCCTGGGCTGAATCACGGAAGTGGTAGGTGGCTCCTCCTGGGAACACTAGGAAGGTGCCAGAGAGCCATTAGCTTGGAAATCCCACTCAGAGTAGGGCCATCAAGAGCTAACAGCTCATCCCAGCTCTCTCTGGGTGCCCACAGAAGGAGACATTTCCCTGACTGGCAGGAGCACTGGGTGGTCCAGCACTCCCATCCCACGTCCATCACGGGCATTGAGATCCCTGACCTGCCATGGCAGAGTTTCCAGTCGGTTCAGAAGCATTCGAGGCTGCCTTCAAGCCCACTCAGTCATTTTTCTCGTTGCTAACAGCTTGTTTAGGCACGGCTGGGCAAGCTCTGCCGTTTCCCCGTGCAGCGCTGGCCGTGCCCGCGGCTCGGAGCTCTCGGGATGCGGGCGGGAGCTCCGTGGTGCAGCCTGGCAGGGTCACGGTCCGAGGCTGGAGCTGGGTTCCCCACGCAGCTCCTGGGCAGCTTGGCTGTGCCGCAGCTGAAACACAAAGGTACAGCGTGAATCATGCACTTACAGAAACTCTTAAGGAGCCTCTTCAGCTTTACTAAGCCGAGGTGTTATCAGAATTAGAAGAGGGCTTTTAAAGAAAGAGTAAAGAAAAAAGAGGAAGTTTTAATACGTCTCTCCTTATCTGGAAAAGCTGCTGGGTTTGCTTTTTCTATTTGTTTGTTTGTTTGTTTTCCTCACAGTTTTGTTTAATCCGTCGCGTGACTGAAATAAAAGTGTAGTGGAGTATCTTGCCTCTATTAACCCTGATGTTGCTCATTTAGAGGCACGTGAGATGTTTCCAGTGTTCCGAGGATGATTCTTAGATATTTGATCAATTTGTGTGTAAAAGCTTGCAAAACTGTGACTTAAATGTTTATCCTTGGTGCTGACAGGATGCTGTGGAGTTGTTTAACTGTATGTTTGTAACAATTATGCTGCTTGGCGAGAAAGACATGTTTTGTTCTCAGAGGGAATTTTTGTTGGGGGTTTTTTTTGGCCTTTTTCTGCCTGTGAGTTGTGGTTATACTTGCCTTTCTTTATCATTTTACTTTTTGTCTTAGATGTAAATAAAGAGCTAATTACAGATAATCTCAGTGCAAAGGAATGAAATTTTAAAGAGTGAAAAATAACTCCCATCTGTTGGATTTGCAGTAACGTTTTGGGGTTTGCCTTCTACTTGGAAGGATGCCAAAACTTATCTTGCTCAATTTAAAGTTTTCTTTGCACTATTTAAACTGGACTTTTAATAATTTATAAAAACAAACAGAAATGGAAATTGCTTTTCAAATTATGTTTGGCCATGTTCTTTATGTGGTGGTTGCTAAAATGTGATCAGCTCTAACTGAAACAAGTTCAAATCCCACCACCAAATTCTATAGGAACAGGTTGAAGACCTTCTGGAAAAGCATCTATTTTTCATAGTGGTATATTGCATTTCTCTGTTTCCTGCCTGCTGGGGCTCCATGTGCCCAACTAACCGGCCCCAAAATGACTTGTTCCGAGGGAACTGTTGCTCAAGTAGGTACTATTTAAGACAGGCTCAGAACCCCAGTTTTTTTGTGGGGGTATGTGTTACTTTTAGCCCCATCAGCTCCACTGACTGTTGAGCTCAGGGAATTAATTCATACTTCGCACTCATGTGTTGTCTTTCATCACAGCATCTCTAAGCACTTTAGAGACATTAAGATGCACTACTGTGGTGTGAGGTTGGGAGAGGCTGTTCTAAATGTGGCTGGGGAAACAGAGGCACAGATTTCAGAAGCCTCTACTAATGCACTCAGTTCAGGGGACACCCATTTATAAGTTCTCTTATGCCTGATTATCAGGGAGGCACTACAATTTTTCATGCACTGCATTTGGTGATTGATGCCTACATATGGGTTTCATGTACATTAGCCAGAAATTCGTATTTCTACCCTAAACTAGAGACTGTTTTAGAATCTTCAACCTTAGAGACTTATAGGAGCCTAGTAAATGGCAGTGTAAGGAGTTCAGATTTCTAGGTATTTTTTCTCAGGTTAGTCCTGTTGCAAAAAGTAAAACCTCACCTCCCTCCCACCATAGTAACATCCAGGGCCCCACCTACATGAATTTATTAGCAATCTGTTGAGTCAAAGCTCTGAGATGTGTAAAAAAATACTTATTTTTACAGTAAGAGCCATGCAAATTCACTCTAATACAAATAATTTGATTTGTTCTGTTGAGCAATAGCCCCTCTTTCTTCAAGCACTGACACCTCCTGGCCCTTGTGTTTAAGAAGGGATCTGAGTAGTGGGAGGAGGAGGATGCTGCCCAGCTGGTAGGCTGTGGAGGTCTTGAGGGCACCCAGCCTCTCTGAATGAACACAGATGTGCTGCTGGATCCCAAAACGTGTTGCTCTAGCAAATTGTGCTGGTTGCATTTGAACTGATGTGTTGGGGTGATTGAAGGACAGAACTCAGACTCCACTGAAGTAACATCCCCATGAACCGGAATGGGATTTCCCCCATATTCATTCTCCTGAAAAAATAGCCACAGTCTCAGTGCAGTTACCTTTCTCCACCTGCCTTGTTCTGTCTCATGTTGCTATGTGGAATTTAGGAAGGCTATTTAATTCTCTCTCTTTGGGAGGTTTCACACACACAGACTCCCTTACCCCAGACCACAGACAGATGGAAATGCTTTTCTCCAGGCTTAATAACCCTGGGTGGTGACTACCCGGGAGGGTAATGTTTCCCCCCTTATAGGTTTTTTTCCCCCTTATTTGACAGGTGCAATGACTCTGTACTTGCTGACGTGAAGTGTCAAAGAGCAGGAGGGAAACTCAACCCAACTTTGCAAAGACACTCAGTGATTAGTTCCTCTCGATGCAAGGAGGTGAGCCAGCCCAGCGCTGGGGTCAGCACAGATTTGAGAATATGAAGGCATCCACTTCCTGGCATTGAAAGAGCTCAGAAGTGAAAATTTCAGAGGCTTTTCAGAATTTTGGCCCTTTGCAGCAGGGCTTTAGTGCATAGCAGCATTTCCTTGTGTCTCTGCTCCTTGTAGCCTGTGGAAATGTCAGCAGTGCATGTATTGCCTTTTGTTTGTCATTCAGCTGGAGAAATGAATACATTGCCCTTGTGAGATCAATCATATTCTCCCCAAATAATTAATATTGATGACAATCACAGCATACTGCTGCCTGCAGCTCTGTCTCAGCCTTCCCACTGTGTAGGTGCTGTGGGTCACAGAGCAGACTTTCTCAAAGGAGGCTCCTGGACTTCAAATTTCAGGGTGCTGTTCTTTGAAGGTTTAATTTCAAGCTGCACTGATGGGGCCAGTGCAGGCAGAGCCTGAGCAAGTTCCCTGTGATGGTGCAACTGAATATTTGAAAAGGGAAATGTTAGAGGCATGGGGAGCAAAAGCAATATACATCACAGGGGAAGGATTGTCTCACTCTTGTTGCTCTTTTCCTCCTTTTTCTGTGTGTACACAGCTCTTTCTAGTCCCCTTTGCAGAATGCAGCTGGACTGTGCTGACCAGGAAGGGACAGGTATGCAAAAGAAAGCTGCTCTGATAGTCACCAGGAAGACCAATGGGTGGGTTGGGAATGTGGAGGGCTGGAAGGACCTCCAGAGAACTGCTTTTAAGTGGGGTGCTGGCCTGGGGGAGGCTGGTAGCTCCTGGGCTTTCTATTTTTATATTGCTTTAAATTGATTGATGTGTAAAGCACACTTGGAGCAGCCTGTCTGAGCTGCAGGACAGGGACTGAAGCATCTTGATGTCTTATTCTTGTTTGCTTTTACTTATAAGGTTAAATGGGATTAAATTAACATGATTAATATAAGTACTAGGTGTGGAAATGCTGTGTGGCCCTAACTTGAAAAGCTCATCTGACTTGCTTTTACCCTTGAATATGTTACTCATTCCAGGACACCCAGAGTCACTTGAGGAAATAATTTTCTTATGCCTCAGGAAGAGCTGGGGCTTCCCCACTGGCAGCAGCATGGGTAAACCTGATAGTGGTGCTGGAGACATTGCAGCTGCCTGAGGAATTTGTGACACCACAGGAAGGCAGATTCTTGGGAAGTGAAAGACAGCAATGATGTGCTCTGGAGCTTGGTAGTGCTTGGAGGATTTTTTCCTGTTGTGTCCCTTCTGGAGGAACAAAAAGGAAAAGATGTTGTCTATGAATATAGAACAGCCATCCTGGGAATCTGGTCCTCAAGCACTTAGTGCTGTAAGGGGAGGAGATGAACGGAAGGAGCAGGAATGTAGCTGGCAGCAAGGGCTTGAACTTAAAAAAAGAAACTCTTGGAGTATTTTTTGACACTGAGGTCCTGTTGCAGGTGGTGCTGAGCAGGGCTGGGTGCAGCCCCTGGTGTGACAGGGAGTATGTGGAATGGGGCTGCAGGGCACTGGCTGGACCAGGCTGGGCTTGCAAAGAGACACCTCCCCTGCGAAAGCTGCTCTGGGGTTTGAGAGTCCTGGACCTGTCCTGAAAAAGGCATTAAGCCCATCTGAAAACCTGCTCAAAGCTGCATTGTATTCTCTGGATTTGGAGACTTGTGCTGAGCTTGGAGTTGCTGCTGTGCAATCTGTTGCATGGTGTGGATGTGCTGCCCTGTCCTCTGGGGCAGTGGAACAACCTCCTAGGGAGGGGAGTGGAGCTGCTTACATTGTAAAACCATTAAAAGGTCAGGAGGCAGAATGTATAAATTGAATGCTCATTGTCAGATGTCTTCAAGTGTTCCATGACAGTTAATTGGAACTTTTCCAGCGAGGGAAAGATCTCATTTTGGATTCCTTAAGTCTTCTCAGGTCTTGGAGCCACGCTGATTGCAGGTTTATTTTTTCTGTGCAAAGATTAGTTTGTCAGTTTATTTTGTGGTAGCACATTATGTGTGTGTTTCTCAGAACTCTCCTTTCACTATAACATAGCTGTCCAAAATAGCAGCATTATGTCTGGCTTCATGGAAGATCTCAGCTCTCTTTGAAGCACTGCTGGAAACTTTTCATTCCCTGGCTATTCACACTTAAAAAATAGACTATCTTAGCTGGGTACCTTTTGCTTGAGCACAGAAGTGCTCTTGTAGCTCAGTGTTTGAACTGCTCGGTGGCCAGCATGGATCCATTTGTAATCCGTGCTGTTTGATTTTACAGCCGTGGCTCTCCCTGCCCCTCTCCAGCCCACTCCACAGATCTCTAGGCAATAGTCCCAGCTGCTTATTTGACTTGTCCAGGTGTGCATATTTTGTAGGGGTGACAGAGAGCTCATTTATTTTCGATGTATGAAATGCAGTGTGCTCTGCCTGATAAATTGGTGGCAGAGTATAATCAGAAGCACCCTGGACTCCAGCAGAGCAGTGTGCAAGATCTGTAGCATTTCTGCTTTTCCAGGTCCTGAGAGGATCCCAGGAGAATTGCAAAGGGAAGCAGGGGATACCAAATTTCTTCAGGTACCTTTTCAAGCCCCCTCCCCACTTCTCTCCACATTCATAGATTGCACTTTCTTCTTTTAAGAGGGAGAAAAAAAGCTTCTTCCTCTGAGTTTTCATTGTTAGCATTGAATCTGTTGAGCCAAAACGATGCCAGGAGATGGTATCTAAATACCAGTAGCAAATCACAGATTCCCTGCCTGGAAATCGCCTCCATGTCCCAAACATTGGCACTGGCAGAGGCAAATTTTGCACTACCAAGGAAGCTCCCAGGAATGACTCGCTGTGAATGAAAATCTCCTCACTTTTCCCCGAGCCTCTGAGCTCGAGGGGAGGCTGCTGGCAGCTCTGCCCTCGGGAGCTCTTGGTGCTCTGTGGAAGGGCAGCCCTACGCCTGCAATTTGTGCTGCTCCATTGAAGGAGAAATAGCTTAGGATCACCTCCCATGGTGACTCTGGAGCATCACACTGCCGAGCTTGTTCATCCCCATGTTGGGGATTTAGTAAAATGTAATTATTAAAAAGCCATTAGGCTGCAGCCCTGGGCCTCGATGTGCAGGCAGGAAGCCAGGGAGGGACTGTGGTGGGTGACAGGCAAATGGAGCCACCTTGGATGCCTGGTGTCATGTCCTTGGCTGGCAGTGAGCTGGCTGAGCCACTGATTAAGAAGACTATTTCCAGATTTTCTTGTTGTGTGTTTGATTTTGGTCTGGGTTTTTTTTCCCCTCAGGATACTCAGTAGCCCTGGGTGTAAAGCTGTGTGTGAGCACTGTAACTGCCAGTGCTGGGAACCAGTGCTTCCAAGGTTCTGTGTTGCAATGGTCAGGTCTGGCCAAGCAAGGCAGAAAATTCTTTGTACTAGTGACAGGAGACACCTCTCATCAGGGCAGCTTTCCATCTGACTCTCACTAGTTTAATTTTTTTTTGCCTCTGCAAAAGCAGCTGTGTAATATCTGCGGTGATTCTAGCTGGTGAAAATCTTTCAGGCTGCTCATATCTCAGCATTTCCTTTGGTTCTGATGACATAAATTACTTCTGTAATAGAAACATTTCAGAACAAATTCCTTTCAGCCTGCTCTGCTGTCAGGTATGCGATGGCCTGGTGAGAGGTGAAAGGCAGCTACCCTGGCACAGGTGGGACTGCAGCGTTGGTTTTGCAGGTCCCTGCCTTGGATGTGTCACCAGTAGATGCACTGATAGGGTCACACTTATGGGTCCTGTGATATCCCTGATTGTGGGGCAGGCTTCAGCCCTGCCTGATCCCTGCTGAAACGTGCCTGGCTGCTAGGGAGCTGCTGCCAGGACGAATTGGGCTCCCTGCCCTCAGGAGAGATGCGAGTGTTTCTTCCGAGAACAGCGCTGGGGGCCTCTGGTCAATGTGCCTGTGTTTGAAGTGATGAGTGTGGCGTAGCATGCATGAGAGCAGGGAAAGTGCTGCGAGCTGCTTATGGTGCTCATCATCAAACTGCTGCTGGATTCCTCCCTGCTCTGTTCCTGGAAACCGTCTGGGGATGAAAATTATAATGAATGTGGTTATTCCTCCTGGGTAGCAAAGGCTGGACTTCCAAAACCTGTGGCCTGTCTTTCTGTCCAGGTCCCAGAGATTTCAGTGTCACATTCAGGTCCCCTGGAGGGCTGTCCCTGGGACTGACCCGTTCTCTGCAGGAGAGGCTCCCCTTTGGGCAGGACAGAGTGGGACCATAGACACCCCAGCAAAGGGCAGTGCCAGGCAGTGCCCACATGGCCTCTGGAGGAGAGGCAGGGTCAGAGAGACACTGTGCAAACCTAAGACTAAGTGGCATCAAGATGGTTTATGCTACAGTAATTCCTCCTTTTGTCTGTCTTACTCCTGCACGTACTGAAAAGCAAAAGTGTTTCCTCAAGGGCAGAAGGGCCTTTTCCCATTTTCCATTAGTGTTTTTACTGTTACTTTTCTACAACTGCTTTTTCAGGCTGCCCTTTGTCTGCGTTTTGGATTCTTTGAATTTACTTGAACTGTACATCTATTTTTCCCCATAAGAAAACCCAGTAAACTCATCGAGCAGCCTTCTCCGGTGCTGCTGTGTGATGATGCAGGACCCAGGCCTCGTGGGCACGCTGTGATTGGGAGCAGAGAGCTGTGCCCCTTTCCTGAGCACCAGCTCTGCTCTGCAGCCCATCAATCAACTTTCATCTCCGAGTCCATGTGGCATAGAACCAAAGCATTTCCTAAGCTAGCCCACTCTGGATTTTGCTACCCTTCCTATGTCTGCATCCCATTTTTTCGGGCTCTCAAATGCTTTTGAGTTGGGACAGAATTACAGAAAGAAAATAGTATGTAAAACCTGCGCTGGCTGAAGTTATTTATTTCCTCTTTCAGAAACTGCTTTATTTTAAATGCCCTTTCATTCAGAGCACTTAGTGGCAAGGTTCTGAAGGGTGCTTTTGTTCTGCAGGCCGTAGTGTGACTTCTCAGTGAAAAGCAGAAAACCTATCAGCTCTCCCTAGAGGCCTGTGGTTGGGAGGGACAAAGGCATTTTCCTTGGGAAATGCAGCATTGTTCTGTAGAATTGGTGCAGTGTCTTTAAGAATAGGTGTGCAGTAGTTACTTTGAGTGCAGTTCTCTTTGTTAATTACTTGACATCTGTCTTTGGTTTTATAATTGTCTGGAAAGTGCGTGGGCTTTGTGGGGTCCATGCTGCTAAAGGCAGGAGGGAATATTGCCTTGCTGAGGTCTATTTGGGAAGGGTGTTTTATTAAAAGGTGTTTTATATGAAAATATTCATGGTTTTTTCTAACCTAGAGGCCACTTGTGACCAGTATCAGACGAAAAACCCAAACCTTTCCACCCTCTTTGCTGTTAAGAGCAGGAGACTCTTTCATGACTGTGTTTCCCTGTACCCTGCTTTTCTTTGCTCCTCAGTAGACAGAAGGTGAAAGTTTGAAGAAAAAAGTACTCAGGAAGGAAAAGGGAACTATTTCTGATTTGAAACAAAGTGAACATTTCAAGTAAGTTCCTTAAAAAAAAATTCTAGCAAGGGCTGTGATGGATCGTTTTCCCCAACTGCTCTATGAATTATTATTAAAATGTTAATTTATGGAGACATTAAGAACACCGCAGAGTATATTGGTCTCGTGAGAAGTTCCTGGAGTGCTGAGGATGTATCAGAGCTCTCCAGCTGCCTTCTGGCTGCTCTGATTTCCTGCTTTCTAGCTGTGGTGTGATTTCTGAGCTGGTAAGCTCTCCTGCTCACTGATTTTATTTCTGGCTCCCTTTAGCATTTCCTTTTCTTTTTATTTGCACTGGGTGGATGCAGTTGGGTGAAGGCCTCTGCTGCAGCCTGAGTTGCACTCCCTGGCCTCTGGCTCATTTGGTTGCAGCCACAGATGCTGGTGTTTCAGGGCAGTGCTCCGGAATTGCGCAAGAAGTTCACCAGACACTGCTGGAATTGCATCATAGGCAGGAAGAATGGCAACATGCCCTCTCCTGTCACGAAACACAGGAGCAGGTTGCTGGGAAAGGTTGAGAAAACTTCTGTTCCTGGTAAGACCACGGTGGGCTGTAGTCCTGTGGTGTCAGGTTCTTGAGGACATTGCAAACCCCACCCCTCTGCGATGGGATGCAATGCTCTTCTGTGTCACCACAGGACTGCTGTGGGAAGACCTTTTTCTTTGGGGGATATCACAGGTTTGGGGCTATTTGGTTTTGGGGTTTTTTTTTGAGTAATCACGTGCCACAGGAATGGAGCTGGACTGGCAAATGCTGGCATGGTCAGGGCATCCAGGAGGTTGTGATGCCTCCCCTTGACCAGCCCTTGAGTCTGTATACGTCCCTTCAGTGGCCCCTTGCATTTTGCATAGAGTGAGAGCAGCCAGGGCTGTGGTCAACTGTGTGCCTGTTCTGTAATGGAGAAATTGCTGTAATCTGACAGGCTCTGTGTCCATCTGTCTCCACTGATAAGATCTCTGGAAAGCCTGGAATGAACCAGAAGTAAATCACTCTGCGTGTAAGGCTTCTGATTTTATAGCTGTGTAGAGCAAGCAAGAAAGGATTTTCCTACTGGTAGGCAGAGCATGGAAATCTTGGATACCTTGCTCATGGGAACAGAGACCTGGTGTCTCTGAGAGACAGTTGAAAGGAGCATGTTCCTGTGAGCATAGCTAATGGATGTAAATATTAGCTCGTTGCAGAGTTCATGTATCACCGAGTGAAGTGTAGTAGTTTATTTTGGCCTCAGGCCATGCAAATGGCCTTGCTCAATACAAGAGAAACTCATCCAAAGTCAGTAGTTGTTCCTGCTTGCTTCAGGGCTGAATTCAGTCTGATTTGTGCGAAATGCAGGGGAGAGTCACTAGAAAATAAGGGTGAGTTAGGACACGCTGTTCATTTAGCTAATGACAAATGGAGAGGGAACCATGAGGGATCTTTATTATGGGAATGATTCCCCCCCCCCCCCCCCCCCCCGCCACTGATTACACCCCCTCTCTTCAAGTATCTCAATTACCAAAGTTCCTAAATTTCTACCAGAAGTGCAGCATGTTGGATCTCTCTGTCCAATCTGATGGCGTAAAGGTGTTTTATCTTTCTTCAGCATTTCCAAGGGGTAGGAGTACTTAATGTTATTTCTTCCCTATGGAGTCTTAAGTAACATTGGGAGCTGGTTGTAGGTGGAAATAGAGAGGGGTTTGATAAGCAGCTGGCATTTCAGTTTGCAGGAAGGTGGTAGGGGATGATCAGCCCTCTCAGCTGGACCCTAGGGAAAAAAAACCTCACTTTTTTCCCTGCTTCTTGACCATTTTTGAAAGCCTGATGGCTTCAGAGGCAGTGTGCAGCCCTTTCCATGGACTGCGCAGGAAAGAACAGGCATGCTTCAGATTTCCTTTGTCTCTTTGAGATGAGCCCAGCAGAGGGAAGGCATCGCACAAAGGCTTTTCAGATGTAAGCACTGAAAAGGAAGGATTCAATATCCGCTGCTGGGTTTTGAGTAGTCCAGTTCATGTGTCGCATTCTGGTTAATCTCTGCAATCTGTGCAATCTTATGTGTTCTCTACCTATGCTCAAAGCCCTTCTGTGTCCTGCATATATTCTGGACAGGTTTTTGAGGGACATGTTTAAGGGAGCTCTGTGGCTTCCCCCCCCCCACTTTTAATGCACCCTGATGGAGCAGGTTTCTCTGTCATCTCATGAGCACATTCCTGACAGTATCACCATGCTCATTACTGCATCTGCCTGGCAGAGCTGAGATGCTTTGATGAAGTTCAGCCTTTTAACCATCTCTTCTCCCTTTGTGATCTGACAGCACCCAGGAATATCAAATGTGACCTCAACCCCTTTAATGAGAGCATCTAGTAGATGTCAGTTTTCATGACTACCAGCTTATAAATTGCATCCTGAAAAACCTAGAAACAGAGGGAAATTTAATTCCAGTGAGTGAGCAGCTCTAAGAGCTGAATGCCAGATACTGGAGCGGGCAGCCAGTGAAACTCTGGCAGTGTATGTTTATCTCAAATTACAGGAAATTGTGTTCTGTAGTGGGAATGAAAAAGTTTGGGATTGTTTTTTGCTTATCACTGCTGCTTAGATAGTATAAGCCTTTGTTCAGGTCATTTCTGAAAAGTGTAGTGCCACTTGTTTACTCCTGTGAGTTCCAAGGAGGGTTTGACTGGGAAGAGCTGGTGGGGCTTTGTCTTGCCTCCACTGCCTGCAGGAACAGCAGAAGCAGTCTCTGGCAGCCGGCCCTTTGCAGGTCACTGGCGGCAGACCTTGCCAGTTCAGACTGCTCCGGTGTGCTAGTCCTGTCAAAGTGTCCAATACATTCAGTGCAGATGTGCCACAGCCACTGCTCGCCACCATGAGTGCTGTCTGCACTCGTTCTTGGAGATGAGCAGAAGGAGGCCTTGAAAAAGGACCTTTCAGGAGTCAAAGCTTGGGATTTCCAGCCTGCAAGCGTCCCTTTGGCTCCCTGTGCTCCCGGATATAGACTATTCCATGACTTAAGTCAATGTGCTGGGCTGTCCTCTTCAGAGCCATCACTTCCCAGGCCTGGAAAGCTGCCTGCAGGCAGAGCAGCACTGCCACATGGGTGCTGTTCTTACAAAATCTTAATGAAATAAAACAGGGATGTGCCAGAATTAAAGGATCACTGGGTGGATGGAGGGATAAACACACATACTCAGAGTTAAAAAATGGCCTGTAGTGGTAAACCAGTGTCAAGTAACCAGGTCTCTGTGCTTTGTCTCACAGGATGAAGATGGTCAGTGTCCTGCTGGTTTCACTCTGGCTGTCCATGGTCACCCTTGGCAGAGGCTCGGGTAAGTCCATGGCATGTGATGGACCTGCCCACTTACTATGCAGAGAAGAAAACTGTCTGCAGTGAGTTTTAAACATTTACAGTATTTCTGGATTAAATGCTTGTGTGTAAAATACTTTAGCAAGGTGCATGAACACAATGTTAGTTCTGCAGGGTGTTGTACAGTGCTCTGTGTAGAGGCCACGAGTGTGGTGTGAACGGGTGCATTAGTAAATAGCAACAGCACCTCAACCTAAAAGTGCTTTGCAAACTCAAGCTGCCCCCTTGGTCAGTATCGTTACTGCCCTTCTGTGTGGGGTGAAACCAGGGCTAGGCCCATGGAGCTGCCTTGTCACTGAGTTGCAGGAAGGACCCGGGCTTGAACTTGAACTCTGCTATTCCTGGTTGGATCCGGAGACGACTGAGATTCAGCTCTTCAGTTCTGACTCATGCCTCAGCAATGCAAGAGGAGAGGGGAACTTCTAGAGTAAGAGGAGCTCTGATACCCGTCTCACTGAGTCACTTTCATGACAGGAAATATGTTGTCATGCTCGCAGCTCCTCTGGCATTCGTTCAGACCAGCTCTTGTGAAGAGGCAGATTGTGCATGTCTCGGCTCCGGACTTCCTATTTGGGGGTGGAAGGAGACAGCATGACTTGCAGGAGGCAAGTGGAAAGGGGGAGGGAGGAAAGAACAGGCGCTGGTTTTATGGGGGGAAATGTTTGGAAATAAGGGCTGTGCAGGGGTTTGACAAGTCCCCCCATGAACCCTTGTCCCTCTGCAATGCTGGCAAAGAAGCATTTACAATATACCCCGAGCAGATGAACAGCTCTTGTGTCATTCTCTCTTGGACCGCACTGAATTATTGTGGCCAGATTCACAATGTGCACCTCAGTAGGTTCATCTCAGTGCAGTGTTCATCACAGAGGCTGAAGCCTGGGAGGTTTTTCTCCTTGGGCTGCCCAAGGGCTGCAGTGCTCACAGTAGGCTGTGACCTTCAGTAGAGGATGTCCTATCCTGGCTAATAAGGGCTGGGTGGAAGTGGTGAGCAAAGGGGAAACAGCCAAAGAGAAAGAATACATGGCCTAGGTCTCCTCCAGTAAGCCCTAGGTAGCAGGAGTGCCTGGGGAAGGAGGGACCCAGCAACATGGATCTCTGCTGCTCACTGGGAAAATCCCTGCTTTGCTTGTGCTTCTGGACAAGCTGTTCTGCTCTCCACCAACGCAACATCCTCCTCCTGCTGAGGCAGCATTACAACACCCCACGTGCAGTCATCTTGGGCTTTTACAGAAATGGGACGTAGGTGCAATTGACTCAGGATTGCCCAGGAAATGTTAGAGCAACTCTAAAAGCTGACACAGTCGGCTGGGAAGAAGCTGATTTCAGTCAGATGAAATGAGCACCCTGGCAATTAGGTCACACAGGTGCGTGCCAATGGATCTGGCAGAACCAGAACCCTCCATGCATTTCTGCAGGGTATTTGGTACTTTTAAAATATTTCTTCTTTAGCAGAGATTTGCTGTACAGGGTGGTCAGAATCCTTGTAGAGTGCTGCAAGAGTGTAAGTCAAGGGGTGACACATGAGACACGTGGTCAGTTAAAATACATTTCTGGAAATCCACTGCAGTGCATGCATTTAATTTCCTGCAGGTCTGTGGGTATCAGACACACTCTTCAGTTCAAAGCTTCCTTTTTGTGCCGTGGACTTCATAAACTGGTGTGGGCTATCAGAATGTCCTTTGTTATTCATGATGGGCTTGGATGGCTGTTTGTACTTGGACAGAGGGCCAGCCGTCTGTGCAGCCCTCTGTTTCACTGCAGGGTTTCCTGGGACTGGCACCAAAAGGAGACTGGAGCTCATTTCACCCTTGCAAAGTCATAAATACAGAGCAGTAAGGGAGACTGGCCTTGTTCTGGTAATGTTACAGCATTTGGATTTGCTTTTCCTTCTCGAAGCAGGGAGTGTAGGTGGGGGAGCAGAGCTGAACTTACCTGGAGTGAATGCAGAAAGGCTTTGCACAGTCTCTGGCTGCCATGGTGGGCACCTAACACCATGCAGGGCCATGGAGATGGGTAGCTCTCACTGGGGAACCTGGCTCCTGGAATATTTAACATGTGTAACTTGGTAGGGATTTGTCATTTCAGCTGAATCTCTTTCTGTGCTTTGACTATCAAGTGATGCAATACTGTATTGTTGGGACCAACTCTTTCTCCAGCCAAGGCTGGAGGCAGGGACAGGAGTCCTGTTGAGGTTTGCTGCCACTTTTCCTGCCTCTGCCTTCATTCCCACTGGAGCAATCTGGTCAGCAGCACTGACAGGGCCTGCCCAAGCCACGGGTACCAGCTCTGCTGAGTCCCAAGCTCTGTGAGCTTACAGAGAAGGTGAGGTACCAACACTTGCTAAATTTCAGCTCTAAAATGCCAGCACTGCTCTGGCTGCAAGTGGCCTTTTCATCCAGTTCAGCCACTATGGGTGACAGTCTCTCTGGCACTGTGTCAGAAATCTTTAGCATTGTGCTTCACCCTGCTTCCTACTGGAGACACAAACCCACAAACTTCTATATCCCCTCCAGATTTTGCCTACAGCACTGTGGCTCTAAACATCTGTTCTCTGGGCTCTGCTGTTTCTGCTGCATATGGAGGCTGGTGCTGAAACAAAATCAGTTGCTGAAAGGGAGGTGCAAGCTGTATGAGGGAAGAAATGTGATCTGAGTAGCGTAGAGTAAAAGATGCAGAGCCTGAGACTGAATTGGTGCCCGAGTCTTCTATTCGCTTACGCTGAATGCGTGGGCAAATCTTTTCCTAGTCTTGAGAATATATATGATCTGCAGCGCATGGGTTTGAATTCCTTACTCATGACCTTTGGGTCAGTGTCTGCCGGGGTATTCAAGGTCTTCTGCTTTCCTTGCCTAGCTAAGCCATCCTTAAGATGGAAATAAGGCTCTGCACTCATGTTGTAGGATGCTTAATGAACCCAGATGTTCTGGTAGCCAGAGAAGGATAACAAAAACCAATGGACTCGAGTCTGCCCATACAATGGTTTCTTTGGCACTACTGAAGTTGTATAAATATACACTGGCTTAAAAGACATGAAAAACCAGTCAGACAAAGAACAAAACAACCAGTATGAATGCAGAATAATGTTATCTTCTTGTTTCTGAACAAAGCTGGCCAATGTTAGGTACCCCGACTTATTTATAAGATGTAGCTGTAATTGTGCTTCTTGTTCTATTTTTTTCTCCCTGCTAACCTTGCTGCTCTCTCATCCTCCAAGAGTTCTCCACTTTTGCAGGGTGAGGGCTGGGGAGATGGCTGTGGTTGGAATTATTGTCTTACGGAATTGCAAAAGCAGAAGAATACTGCTACCAGGAGGGGAGGAGCAGCCTCATGCTGATTGTCTCATGGACCGACGTAGTGTGAGCAGATACCTGCTGTGCATAAATAGCCCTTTGGTGGGGGGAATCATCATGTTTGCATAGGAAATGCCACTGTAGCTCCCCTGGGGGCTATCAGACAGACTGTGTGGTAGGATGAGCCCAGGACTGGGCCAGAATGATACCCCAGCAAGGCAGGTAATGGCTGGAAGGCAGCCAGGAGCTTCTCTCCTGGGAGCTTTATTTCAGGCTTTGCTGTTATTTGCTGGATTGTGAACATGTCTATTTACACTCCCCCATATCAGAGTGTTCAGCTACTTTGGTTTTGTCTACCCTGAAGTTGGCTCCAAAGTGCCAGATGTCACCAGTGCTTCTGGATTCAGGTGGTGGCTGGAGCAGTGGAGTTCTGACTGCAGTGAGAAAGAAACAGAGCTCTGGCTCCAGAGGTCAGAGCCACTGCCTGCACTGTCTCTCCTGAGTGCTGAACTGCACTGTGTGTCTCTCTCATGCTTAGCAGAGAGGCAGAACAGTTACTTTTAGCTAGGGGAAATTTGCAGATTAATAAATTACTGTCTGTAAAACACTTTGAAGATGGAAAGCCCTGTGCAGCTCCTCAGGATTATTACTATATGGCTCTTATTCTACTTATGGGGTTCCAGTGGCCTTATTTTCCTTATGATTTGTGACAGCCCCAGAAGATGGGAAGCTTATTTTAGTGTGTAAAGTCAAAAGAAAAATAGATTAAACTGCATTATTGTTTTCTAAAGAGACTAAATCCCTCCCCCACCATCATCTCCTGGGATTTCCTGACTTCCTCCTACACTTCCAATCTCAGCTTCTTGCTGTCCTAATTTAGGACGTGATTTTATAACCATCCATACCCATCTGTGAGCCACTGTGGCTGTAGGAGTTTATGGTGCTTGAGGGCATGAAGTCATTTGACACTGAGGGTGTTGAACGGTGCACAGCCCTGGAGTGGATGAGGATAAAACCCGTGGAGCAGAGCTGACCTGGGTGCAGCCGTGTCCCCACAGCTGCCAGCCTCCCTCCCCACTGGCCAGAGCTGTGCCTGCTGAGGAAATAAAACCTCATGTCTGCTTCTTGTCAGCTGAGGAAATGGGTTGTGAGGGGTGAGCTCTGTGCAGGCGTCATCATGGTGTGACCTATCTGCACTGAAGTGCAGAAACGTGTGGAGGAAAGCAGCCCTTCTTGGGTGTATGGCTGATACGGTATTGAACAGTCACTTTTGCTCCTCTGTGTGTATCAAAGAGGGCATCAGGGGGCATCAGGGACCTGTCTCATACCCATCAGGTCTGTTGCATCCCCCTCCCACAGCCACAGAGCCGTGCTCTCACTGTCAGACATTTTGTGGCACCCAGGTGACTCTGCTGGACTCCTGGACCCTCACGGTGCATTTGACTGCCTGCTGCGTTTTTTCAGTTCCCATCCTCATCTGAGGACAAGTGCTGCAGCATCTTTGTAATGCAGACATCCCTGTGGGATGGACAGGGAAATGTTGACTGTATTTTAAAGCAGGCAACATTTAAAGAGCACCTGGCTAAGTGCAGTAACTGAGCTGTGTGGGTTTAGCTGACCAAGCCTGTTGGCAGAGCCAGGAGTTTAGCCTGGACCTTGTCAAGTCCCAGCATGGTATCCCAGGCACACAGAGGAGCCCCTGCCAGCTTGAGCACAGCTCAGCAGTGATGCTAATCAGGTAAAGCCCCTTTTCATGCTGCCTCTCCTACAGATGACTTTGCAATGGGGTTTTACATTTCCTGTATCTCTTCTCTTCCTATGCTGTTCTGCTTTACTTCATGCAACAATTTTCTCAATGAAGTGGGATGGAAAGTAGCTGTTTGCTCTTCTTATCCTTCAGGGAAACAGTTCATGCCCCTACCTTTATCATTTTGATCTCAAATTTAAAGAAAGCCTCCAGGAAAATATGTCAAGCTTGCTAGGGAAATCTGAATATAAATTTTCTTTTTTTTTTTTTTTTGGCCCAGTTGCTGGAGGTAACCAAAATACTCTGTGCCACATGCAGTAAACAGCTTTATGCACAAATAGAGAGTGAAGTCACAGAGCTCACTGTGGAGGAGTTTTAAGAGACACAGATAACAACTACCCCATGTTACAGGCTGTGCTTGATGAGATAAGGCGATTCGGAGTCAGAAACTCTGGGCACCATTACAGAATCATCGTTTTTTTGAGGTCTTGCTTTGGCTGTTTCCCCTGAAGTCAACAGAAGTTTATGCAGTCAGCTTGTTTCTCATGGCTTTGGCAGAGGCAGGTTGTGACACCTGTTTAAATTAGACATTCAGGGTCTAAAGTTAATCAACCACAAGGTACAAGTGCTTTTTGACACTGAGCCATTCTGCAACAGACAGTCCTTTTCCTTCTCCTTTTCTCAGCTGTCCTACTTATTTAAATGATAAAAACACTTGGGGACAGAGACTCCATCCTTGTGTGCAGCATCCAGAAGAGCTGTTTCTGTGGGGGCATCACAGCTCAGTGGCAGCACAGGGTAAATATGATGAGACTTGGGAGAAGTGTAAAACCATGTCACCAGTGCCATCACAGCAGAACTACATGGATGGGGCTGGGCTGTGGAGGAAGTTTGTGCCAGGACCACTTCCACCTCCTTGCTGTACTGGAGAGGCTGTGGGAGGAAGGCAGAGTGAGGTTATGAGAGGCCTCTTTGGAAGCATTTCCACTGGAAGTCAGATTATGAATTTCTGCAGAATTGGCACAGCTTTTAGGCTGAGTCTCCAAGGCAGCACTGAGCTACAACCAGTTTTTAGGTGTTCTGTGACCACTGTCACTGCTGCAGAAGTAGTGAGAGCAAATGGTGAGAGCCATCTGATCTTGGCTGGGCCTAACCCAACTTCTGCGTCATTCCCACCCATCTCAGTGTTTGGGTCTGTGTCTCTTCTCCCAGTTACGGGCAGAGCTTCCCATGGGTTTTGTTCCATGCTTCTCTCCCTCTGCCCTGTTGTATGGTCAGATGGGAAAATACTGAGCTGAGAACACAGCCAGGGAGCAGGGGGTGGTCTCCTACAGGGTGGAAGAGAAGGAATGCAGACACAGGGGGGAGAGTGAGTGCTCCTGGCACCGGCATAAATAGGAGATGCACCCACACATGGTGCTGGCCACAGCTGGTGCCTCCTGTGTTCACAGCATGGCTCCTCCATTCAGCCTGGCTTCCTCTGCATCCTTCTCACTGACTGAGCTTGAAAGATGGTGGCAATGAAATTTTTTTTAAGGTAGTAATGATTAATTCTTGCTTAACTGCTTTGTGTGATTAGCTTTTTCTGCCTTATTGATGCTGATTCGTGCATCACGATAACGGGTGCTGGCCTTGCTCTGCTCCCTGGGTAGATGCTGACTCATACCAGCTTTCCTTTAAGGTAATGCAGCAGGGGCAGATGAAGAAAGTAGGGAGTTGTTGAGATATGGCTTGGCAGCCCCAAAAAGCCAACTGTGTCCTGGGTCACAGCAAAACCAACGTGGGCAGCAGGTCAAGGGAGGTGATTCTGCCCCTCTGCTTTCCTCTGGTGAGACCCGCTTACAATGCTGTGTTCAGCTCTGGGGTCCCCAACACAAGAAGGACATGAGCCTGTTGGAGCAAGTCCAGAGGTGAAGGTGATCAGAGGGCAGGAGCACCTCTCCTATGAAGACAGGCTGAGAGAATTGGAGCTGTTCAGCCTGGAAAAGAAAAGGCTCTGAGGAGATCTTAGAGCCCTTCCAGTACAGAAAGCAGCTACAAGAAAGCTGGAGAAAGACTTTTCACAAGGGCATGTAGTGATGGGACAAGGGGAATGACCTTAAGCTGCAAGGGGTTAAGTTTAGATTTGATATTAGCAAGAAATTCCTAACACCCCTGCTGTGGGTGTTGGAACTAGGTGATTTTTAAGGTTCCTTCCAACCCAAATCATCCTGTGACAGTACAGTCCCATCTGATGCTGAGCTGATGTGGTATGAGGAACAGGGATCATTCAACTGGCAGCACTGATGGCTTAATGTCCTGCTGCCACTGCACGGTCCCAGTCTGCATGCAATGCAAGTCTCAGTGCCCATGAAATCAAGGTGGGCATCCTTATCCTCACCCTTCTGCCCTGCCTGCACTTTGTCTGCAATTCTGGAGATGGCTGTTTCCTTCTCCCATGCAGCCTCCCTCTAGCCTGTGTGGTCCTCAACCCTTTTTCCAAGCAGGGCTGGGCAAACAGGACCATTTCCTGCCTTTTTCCTGTGTTGTCTGTCCCGGGTAGGTATTACGGGTCATAGGCTGCCTTGCTGGGTAATTGCAGAGCATTCAGGAGTGAGAGGGGTCAAGGCATCTGCAGTGCACCTGATTGGTACTGAGAAAAAAGTGGCTTCTTTCAAAATCGTTTTGCAGAGGCGTTTCTAGGAAGGTGCATTTGTGGGATGGTGTATTTTTAGAGAATTTTACTGTGTCCCTCAGGTGTGTGCATAGTGCTCCATTTGCTGCAGCACAGAAGAGACATGGAGCTGGATATAGCTCCATCTCCTCACTAGTTTCCATTTGTTAGCAAACCTCTGGAGTCACAGCATGAATGCTGATCCCACTTGATTTAATCAGGAGCTGCTCTTAACTCCAGCAGCTGTTTTGTGCAGGAAACATTTCAAGAGAAAAGAAACTCACTTCTGAGGCTTAGCCAGTGAAAACAAGTGTGAGTTGCTGCAAATGGGCATAGCACCATAAAAGTTAGTGCTGTTTCTCACAATTAGAACTGTATCCTTGCAGCTTCTTTCTGCAATACTCCCTACAATATTGTTGCTGGAGTCAGGATATATCAGTGCGTGTGTATGTACTTTCTTTTTCGTAGGGAGACTGCTTTATGCCAGTGAAGGGTCAGTCATGTCACTTTTTTCAGGCTATCTCCAGTTTAGACTGGCATACAAGTAGTTACATGCTAATGTTAGCAGCAAGTAGGCTCTGAGTATCCAGTAGAACTCAAAATAGTCGAAAGAGCGCAAAATGTTGTGGGGAGCTGCTGGATGCAAATAAAATTATAGCAATAATAGGGTGAGTATCCCCTCCACTTTATGCATGTGTGTGGACGTGTTGACGCGTCTGCTGCAGAAGTGCCAGCACAGCAAAGGTCACTGTTGTCACAGGGAGGAGAGCACTGTCACAGCTGAGGAGGAGGAGGAGGCTCACAAAGGTGTGTGTGAGGGGTGCCCTGCAGTTCTCACACATTGTATCAGACAGAGCCCAGCTTTCTTGGGTGTAGAACACCCCAAAATCTAGAAACAGCTGTATAACTGTCAGTATGGCACAGGGAGGAGGGCAGCTGTGCAAAGCACCACAACTTCTGTTCTTGGTGTTTTATGCATTAAGGAGATCTTGCTGCAGCCTGTGGTGTTTCTGCCATCTCTGCTCTGGGTAATGGGTCATGGCATTGCTCCCTGAGCCCTTAGAGCCGTGCTGGGTGGCTTTGCCCTGGCAGCCAGAAGGAGTCCTTGCCTTGGGAGGGAGGCACAGCCTGGGGTCTCACACTGCATGGCTGCTCCTGTGCCCTGGATGTAGCAGTTCATTACCAGCAGTTCTGTGCTGTGTCTGGGGCTCAGCTCAGAGCTTACAGCACCCCAGGGCAGGTCACACATGGGGAGCCTTAGCACCACCTGTTTGCTGTGACAGTGTCCCTGAAGCCAGGCCAACTCCGAGACAAAATCTCCAGGTACAGCTCTTACAGTAAAACAATAACAGTTGCCTCTTCCCAGGCCAAGAAGGCAAGGCCTGGGCATTGTTTTTGGGAAATATAGGAAGAAAAAAAAATAAAATAGTTGTATTTATTTTCAAGACCTCGTTCAGGTTGAATGGGTAAGTAGTTTTACAGTGCTGATTTATGGGCTGTTGCAAGATGCAAGAGCTGCTCATGATTGCAAATTTCATTGATCTTGACTTCAAGAATTTCAGTACAGTAACATTTTGTATAGTTTTCTCTCTCCCCACTCCTGCCATTGGAAGTAATAAGGATGATTTGCCTTCATGCAGCCCAAGAGGAGACACAAGTCAGGTGCTGGGAAAAGAACCTGGACATCCTGATTTACAGACCCAGGTCTGCTCCTTTCAGAGGGGAAGCCTTTCTGTACAGAAAAAACTGCCCTGTCTCCCTGAGTAACAATCCATGCTTTATCATGCAGTGAGCGGGCAGTCTCTGCAGGCTCATTTGTCTCGTTACCACTCTAAGGACATTTGACCATGCCTAATCCATGAACCCACCAGCATAAAGCAGCCTGCTGGCTCCGGTTGGTCTTGATCATGGTGGTGATGGGTCATTATGCCCCTTCCCATGGTGTAAGGCTTCCGACAGTGCTTTGGTCTTTCAAAATGAGCCTCAGCACTGCCTGTGCCATAGTGTGTGATGCTGTGCACTTTTCAAAGATCTCTATGTTTTTAGATGACAAACACTCTCCTACCATTTGGGTTTGGGGTTCCTAGGAGCAAATGCTTGTGTTCTGGGTAGCTTCACTGCCTCTTCCTAGCCTAATTCGTTCTCTTCCTCCAGAAGTAGCACTCTGTCATATGGGTGTTTGGCATACTGCAGGAGGAGCAGTACAGCTTGCATTTACATTTATGTGTAAACCCGCCAGAAAACATTTCTATTCTTACTGGCCCAGATTCCTTCTGCCCATGACTAACCATTGCTGAGCCACCGGAGTTAGCATCACTGCCTTTAAGTGCTGCAGGCCTGTCTTCTCAAAGGTTTATCTCTACATTTTTTTTTTTAATTAGGTATGAACTTGGGGGCAAGCTACATCCCACTGTCTATTTAGGGAAGAATAAATGCCAGAAATCCTGCTTTGGGCCTGTGAAGTCAGTTCAGAAGAATTCAGAAGAATTGGGCTCAAAGTGCATATTGTAGTCTGTTTCTCCTCTCAGTCTGAGTTCTAATATCTGCAAATGGGAGAGGCTTTGCAGTGCTGTCTCTGGTGAGCCTGTGTGATGTACCGAGACACTGCTCCCCAGCACTGCTGCAGGCTGCACACCCCTCTCCTATTTGACTCATTTTGGGTTTTCAGATGTCAGGATGCCCTAGCAAATGCCTCCCAGCAGCTACAAGAGAGGCACTGGGAAGTGTACCATGCTGTGCTCTGCCTTGTCAGCATGGGGAGACAGGAGGTGCAGTGACAGCAGCTTCTCCATGTGTCTCAGTTGGCTCCGACAGTGCAGGTTGCTCTCAGGTTTGCTGACACACTGGTACTGTTCTTTACTTGCACCGAGTCCCTTCCTGCCTGGACATCCTGATGGGTAGGAGAAATGGAGTGGAGTCCTTGGAAGATAAATAGGTTTGGACTGTGCTTTTTTGACATGAAACTGTTTGCTAGTGACAATAATATTTTTTTTTTTTAAGTGATTGAAGAAAAAAGGCTCTGTACAGCTTTTTCTCATGCTGGCTGGTTTCTGTGTCAGTCCAACTCAGCTGTGAGCCACACTGAGCCACTGCCTGTTGTTGAATTGTTCTTGGGGTTTGCACCTGGACACTGCCTGGGAATACAAGAGAACGTGCTGCTACCTCCTTCATACTGTCCCTTCTGCCCTTCACTATCAACAGTCTCTCTGTGTCACTTATTAGTGCTTGTGCTCATTGAGTTATCCTAGTGTGCACAGATGTCACCAGAATCCATCCCAGTAAAGACAGTCCTCATTTCTGGAGTCCATAGTCCAGCTTCTGCCAGGGAAAGTGACCCCCAGCTCTAAGGGAGGATTGATGTTTGAGCTCTTTTTTCCCCCCTCTTATTTCAATACATCTATTTCCATCTTCCTTATCACTGTGTATGAATGCACACACACCTGTGGCATTGTTGCCATCCAAATTTTATCTTCCCACATAAGACTTTTGTGGTACATTTTCTTGGAGCTCTCTAGGAAGCCTAGTTTTGTGCAGGAATATCCTATTCTATTGTCCTGATGAAAGACAAATAGCTTGGCAGAAATGTAGGAGGTGCACAAATGAAAACAGAAGTTTTCAGGTTCTGTAGAAATGAACACAGTGTTCTTGCTCTGTTTTATAAAAGCCCAGTTTGCTGTCATTGAGAACACTACGGTTTTGCCTTTGATTTTAATGGGGACAGGACCAAGGGCTGTAGGGAGCATGGGCAGAATTGTTTTCCTCCTGCAGACTTGAAAGGTAAGGCACTTTGTTCTTCCTGGCTGCAGAACGCTGTGATGACTGGGGTGTGGACACCATGAAGCAGATCCAGATTTATGATGGGGAACCTGCCAAGATCAAATGCCCACTTTTTGAGACCTTCTTGAAATACAACTATAGCACAGCCCACTCTGCTGGCTTAACCCTGATCTGGTACAGGATCGCACAGGACCGGGATCTGGAGGAGCCCATTAACTATCGCCTCCCGGACAATCACATCAGTAAGGATAAAGACACCCTTTGGTTCTGGCCTGCTCTTCTCAATGACACTGGGAATTACACCTGCATGCTCAGGTAGGTTGTGGGGTGCAGCTTCTGTACGTCCCCAGTGCAATCAAAGGACTTTTGTGGAGGTGGGGAAACGGTGCTGTTAGCACCCGATCTTTCTGCAGGGAGACAACCATTTGCATAAGCATTAATGGGAAACGAATGTTACAATTATAAGACCGCTCAGTGCTGAGCCAATTTACATGGCAATAATGCTTGGAGCCTTGCAGGCGTTAATGAGCGTGCCTCTCCTTGCTGCAAGTGTCCGTGAAAATACTATTGCTGAGCCCATGGCAAAATCCACAGGCGCTCACCATTAAGAAGTGATCTGCATGTCTAGAGTAAGAATAACTTCAGATGCAGGGGTAATGTTTTGACTGCATGCTAATTTGGCAAAGATTCATGAGATGCAGACTTCTAGGAAATTAAAAGTGCCTCTAAGTGTGATGCAAAATGAACATAGCATCTGCTATGCACAAGAGCTCTTTTTGATCTTCCTCACATTGTCTTTTCTCTGTGTCTTTGACCTTATGATCTGCTTTAGCAGCAGGGGAGTGGATATTGCTTGTTAGTCATCTTTATAGGCTTTCCTGAGCTTGTGTGGCCACCTCTGGTGGGGTTTTCTTTCCCATTTATAAATGAGTCAACTAAGGCTGTACATACCTCATCAGTGCTATGATGCTCATTATTGTAGATGTAAGTTTTATTTCATTCCACTGCTGTAGGAGTAAACAAGTTTCAACTAATCAGCCCTGTTCTCATCCACCCTTAGAAACACAACGTACTGCAGCAAGGTTGCGTTTCCCTTGGAGGTTGTTCCGAAAGACCAGTACTCTTGTGTGAGCCATTCCATAAAGCCTGCCGAGGAGATGTTCTACTTGGAGCACGCCAATCAGAAGATCACGTGTCCAGATATTGATGGGTTTTACCCTGCCAGTGTGACACCAACTGTCAAGTGGTACTTGGTAAGGAGGCCTTGCTTGGGAAGTGGGGGGATGCCGTGGTGTGTGTGGAAAAGCAGTGGCTGACATGGCAGTCATGGAGCTGCATTTCAGAGGTTCCCCAGTGACAATGCTGTTAATGAAGCTTTACTGATTTTAAGAGCTCTGCTTCCATTGAGTTCAAGGGTAAAACTGCTCTTGGAAAGGAATTGAAGAGCTAACACTGAAGCTTTTTTGACCAGCGTGCATAAGTGAAAAATACTCCTAGGAGGCATTTAGGTGGCTCAGTTCAGTTATGGGCAGCATGCCTGACCTGCTGTGTGAGCCTCTCACTTCCCTGTAAAGGAAATTGTCATTCATATTCCCTCTTCTTTAAAAAAACCCACCTGTTAGTGGAAATTTTATCCTTTCCAAAACCCTCTGAGGTCAGGAAGTGAAGTTGTACATCAGGCTCTGCAAGGACAATGGGTATCCTGTTTGACACAATTCAGCAAACCTCTTTTCTGAAGACTGAGACATCTCTACCCCACCCTCCATACTTTTCTGATGATTAGACTGTCTCCAGCCATCCTCAAGCTCTTGTCTACAAAATTACTGCTCGATTTTATTAAATTTGATCTCACTCTCTCTCTAGGTGGATGCCTTTAGTCAGTAGGGAATAAGAAGTCTCAGGGGATGTAAAGTCAGAGAGTTATGGGAATAAATTCTTTAATAACTTCCTATAAAGTGCTTTAGTATTTCTAGATATAAGATTTTGTATAAGTGAAAATAATAGTAAAGGAAGTTGTCAACAAATGTAAAAGACCCAGAAGAAAAACCCCACCTCTAAAACCCTTCAGGAAAAACTTCCTCTTGTATCCAGAGGAGCTGTTTCACTTCAGTAGTTTAAATGCTTTACTTGTATCGTTCATTGAAATTCACATCTTGGCAATCAATTAGCAGAATGAAACAAAAAGCCCCTTGGAAGTAATTTTTCAGGCAGCAAGTCATCCCATGCCTAATAAAAATCATTAAAAATGGTATATGACCCCTGTCTTAAACTACCCCATTAGGATATATCTGATTTGGAAATGTACCATTCAAAAATAATCTCTTAGAAAATGTGCACATCTTTGGGTTTTATGACAATCAAGATGTTATCTGCATAACCTCTTTCTGAAAAGGGATCTCCAGCTTGGTATTTTGGCAGAGTTTTCCTGCTTTGTCTGACAGCAAGAGAGGAGTTATTAAGGTCTATGTACTACAGATTCTCGTTTGCTATTTGCAAATTCTGGGGCCTCATTCTCAGCTGAAGCCAGCTAGGAGAGCTTGATTAGTCCTGAAAGACAGACATCAAGGGGGTACATGTCCTTTAGTCTTAGTATCCATCTGTGAATATGTCATCATTTTCTTCTTGCCTCTTTTTGCTTTTATTCTTCACTCTGCTGAGGTGCTCACTTTGATTGCCAAGGTACTTCTGGATCAGAGATCTCTCCTTTATAAAATTGTCTGTGTTTAAAGTGGGATAAAGCTGTTAGGGTGATCTGCTTCATCACTTCATTTTCAAGGTGAACATAGCAGTCTATATTCCAACATGCTCCAAGTTCATGGTATTTAGGTCTGACCTACATCATGATCCCAAGTATCATATTAATAGTTTAAAATCAGATCTTTGTAGTAGCATTTATACCAATATCTGTACTTTTGAATCCCAAATTTAAGTACTTTTCTGCCTGACTCCAGAACTGCACCTCGGTGGATGACTTCTATGAACGATATCCCCAAGGGCCCAGGCTTGTCATTGGCATTGTCCGCAGTGCATATAAAGGGAATTACACTTGTATTGTGACATTCAAGGACCATGGAAGAACCTATAATCTCACCAGAACCATAAAGATGAAGGTAGTGGGTAAGAATGACTTTAAAATTTGTAAAATGCATGTGGATAACTGCAGAGTGGTAAAAACAGCTAGAACAGTTTGTTGCAGGGTCCATTTGTGGTGTATTCAATCTGCATTACCCAACAAATACACTGACCTGGTGTATTTTTTCTTGCTGCGGTCAGACTTGTGTGACTGCCCAGAACATGCTGCAGTAGAGGTCTCACCCACCACCATGTCAAATGCCCCAAACACAGTGTGACGAGGCCCAGGCTGGTGAGGTTCAGCCCATGAGATGGCCAGGGGTACCCTCTGCTGGCATGTGAATGCATAACCCTGGCACTCCTGCTCATGGTCTCCTGTGCCCTTTGCTCATCTTTTATTTGTGGGATTGTTGCTTTACAGCCAACTTGTCTCACTCTTCTTGGAATCCCAAAGCCACGTGTGCTGGGCTTGATACTGTTGATCAGCCAGGCAGAGCTCCAAGTACCCACTGCTTGGACACATCTGTCCCACGCCTGCCAGGGAATTGTAGAGTTTAAAAACTTCGTGAGCTGTAGGATACATTCTGAGTTCCATTGGAACAGCTGTTTTAAGAGTTGAAATAAATATTTGTGGCAGGAAATGATGTTTGTATTTTGTTTTTTAGAGGTAGAAGTAAAAAGAAGCTGGTGCAGGTTATGCCTTGTGGGAGATGAGAAGGTTATGGGGCTCTTCTGATGTGTGAGGCCCAAACTAGCTTACCTAAATTTTGGAGAAGCCTCAAAATCTGGATCTGGCCCTGAATTTAGGGACTGGGATTAGAACTGTGTGTGCATGGAACTCTGCAGCAGGAATGCATCACGAGTTAGTTTGGGGAATGTGCGGTGAGGCACGAGGGCATTGGGAGTGAAGCTGCAAGGATTCCAGGTTTTCATGAGGTGTGGGTCCCCGTGGGGGCTCTCTCTTGTCTCCTGCAGGATCTCCAAACAAGGCCTTGCCACCACAGTTCACCTCTCCAAATGAGAAAGTTGTGTACGAGCTGGAAGCAGGTAAAGTCCAACACTCGCAGGCTGCCTGTGGGACGAGGAGACCCAGCCAGGCACAAAGCTCTGCCCTTCCACTGCATCCCCGGTGCTTTCCCTTGCAGAGCTGCCACGAGTTGCCTGTTAGACAGTGTGGGATGCCAGTTCTTGATGCCAGAATAGGAGAGCACAGCTTTAAAAGTTGATTTTTGCAAGCACAAATAAAGACAGATATTCAGGCATGGAGATACAGAACTGCAGCTGCAGAAGCAGATGAAAGGGGGACACTCAGCTGCTTAGGAGAATTCCTGTAGGACCTTGTTGCAGCCCTGGCCCTGGCTGTGGTTTGCTCCCATCCTCCCTCATTCACCCCTAGAGTGGCTTCAGCCTTCTAGCCAATTCTTGCTCTTCTCTCCCTTTTTTTGGCTGATGACTTTCTTATTAAAGACAGCTCTCCTTCTGCTGACCTTGCAGCACTGGGTAATGGGGTACCACACCCTTTCCCTCACCCCTTCCCCCTCACCATCAGTTTGGCCTAATAGCTTTTTGGAGCAATTCCCTATATCAAATGGATTGTGTCCCATTATACTGCTGTAATAAGTGTGGTGCCAATGATGATGATTAGCACCAAAGTCTTCACTTTAAAGAACAGCTCTTTTGGCTCAGAAGGTCAGATTTCAAGTGTAGTTCCCTGTAAAATAAAATCACTTACAGGCTGATCACAAAGATATTCACACTCCCAAGCCTGATATTGAGCAAAAGTCAAATTTCAGAAGAAGTATTTCCACATCAAAATGCTTTTGTGGAGCTTGATCCTTTACTTTATGGCATCTGTCCCCTGTGCAGTGGGTTTGATTAACACTGGCCAGCTTTCCAAGGAAGTGGTTGGCATGAAGCATGTCCCTTTGGGTGGGTCACTTGGTGCAGTCAAGGAATTTGTAACACGTTTGAGAAGGCAGAATATTTTTTTCTATTTATCTATCTGTAACTAATCATCATGTCCAGGCATGTTAAACTGTTATTAAAGTTTATGTCAGAAAGTGGATGTTGGCTTCATTCCTTCCTGTAGGGAGGCAGAGCTCAGGCTGGTTGGATTCTGGACACCACAAAAGTAAGGCTGGTGCTGTTCCTGCTCTACAATACCTTTATTCTTAGGAGATGATGGTCCTTTCTTTGCAGGTGATGACCTTATCCTGCCCTGTGAGGTTTTCTTCACGTTCCTGAAGGACTCCCGGACTGAGGTGTGGTGGACCATAGATGGGAAAAACACAGATGACATCACGGACGCCAAGATAAAAGTCACACAAAGGTAACATGTAATGTGAACCTGCATTTGTATCCAATCCCCTGGGTCCTGTGTGGGTACCCTGTGACAGTCCCAAGGAAGTGTGGAGTCCTCCCATGAATCAGAAGCCCCTGGGTCTGCACCATGCTGTGATGAGCACCAGCAGCTCCAAGGAGGAGGCCTCCAGAGCTGGACAGTGTCACATCTTACAGATGGGTTTGAGGGAGCTTTGTTAACCAGTTCATATCATCATTTGTTCGGGTCCTGGTAGTGATGCCAATAGCTGGTGCTGTTGTGGGACTTACAAAACAGGGGCAGACAATTCTATTTAGAGGAGTGTTCCCAAAGAGCGTAAGGGATAAAAATGTTTCAGAAAAACAGGCTGAAAACAAAAATGTAATATTATACATAGTATTGATTAGGAAGAATAGAGATTCAATCACATAAAGAACCCAAATGAGGATCAAAGTCCCATTTGCTGGATGCTGAATTACAAATGAAAGACAATCACTGCCCCAGTTGATTTGCAAACCAATGTAGAAATAGGAAAGGCAAAAGGAAATATTGTATCCCCATTTTGCAGATGGTCAATTCAGGCAGAGAGAGACAAAATGACTTATCCAGGACTGCATAGGGAATGTGATGTGAGCTCTGAATCCTGAGTTCATGAGATCTTCTTGTTTATAGGCAAGAACTTCCATTTCCTCTAAAAGGCAACGTAGCACAGCTGCAATGAGAAAATTATGAGTGGTAAAATAAATATTAAGGAAAATCAGATAAAGGAATAGCTGCAGCTGTATTAAAACCTGAAGTGTATATCGATTTATAAATACCAGTTTATGTGTCTTGGTCTTTCTAAAGAAAGAGGTTATATCAGGGAAAGGAATATCTGTCACAAAAAACTTGCTGCACTTTCATGTTTGTAATGTTTTATTTTTTCTCTTACAGTGAAATTACTAGAGATTTTGAAGACAAGACTCTGATAAGGACTCTAACAGTTGCAAAAGCCACAGCAGAGGACTTGAAGCGGAATTACACTTGCTATGCCAGGAATGCCAAAGGCGAGGAGCACAGCCAGGCCGTAGTGCGCATGAAGGGTACGGTGCCTGCCGAGCGGGGCTGTGCAGGGAAGGCTGCTCAGGGGGCTCTTGCTCCTGCCTTGAGCCTTGCCCTGCAAAACAGTAAGGGAGCAAACAATTCCATCAGGCCCTTCTGCCTGACACAGTCTGTTCTGTGGGCACTGCTGCATTATTGCTGTCATACTGCACCGCTTCTTGGAGGCAGGGAACAAAGGGCCCTTCCGTGGGCAGAGAGAGCAGTGGACAGATCTGTTGTCCTCATCCCATCCATGTACCACAGCTGAAGCAGAGCTGAGGGGACAGGCTGCTTGAAATTATTTCAGGTTACTTGGTTGTGTGAGGGTTTTGCATGACACATCAGCTATCAGTTGGCATCCTCCAGAAGACAGACTGCACTTGCTGACGTTGCTCAGGGAGTGAGACAGTCACACCACGATGCTCTCTGGGTTTACTCCATGCTGTCATGATGCTGCAGTCTAGATACAGCCGCCTCAGCAAGGGTGGTATAGACTGATTCAGCTCTGTTCTGTGTGGGTTTTTCCTACATCCTTTTTTTCATCAAAGGTTTTGTTCTTGTTTCCCAGTGGAAACCACCTCTCAGTAATAAAAGCTATGTGAGACTTCCTTATTTAGGTAGGTCTTTCTGCCTTCTTATCAACCTCATCTAGAGCTTCAACACTTGCTTTTACTGTAAATCAGACTTCCCCTCTCCCACAAGGAATGCTGCCATGCCTTGTGTAGCTCATGCCAGACACCTTCTTGCCTCTACTCTGCCTTATAAGCATGGGAAGGCTCATGGGGGTCTTTACTGAAAGATCTTTTTCTTCTTGGTACTTATCCTCCTTCTTTTTTAGTCTCATTCCTTTGAGACAAACCTTTCCTGGATTGTTAGGAAGGAACAACAGACCAAACACATAACTGAGAAAGGCTGAGACCATCTGCCGGTGTGTTCGTACTCCATATATAATTCTTCTGGGGTGATTATATTTGTACATGTAGCAGAAGTAAACCTGAAATACTCAGATTCTTTCTCTATATAACAGTGCCTAAATACTATTTTCTAATGGACTGATCTGTGCTATCCTCTCTTTTCCTCCCCACGTCTGTTCTTGGTTAGTTGACTGCATTTTCTCTGAGCTGACATGGTTGCCCACCACTCCTTCTTCCTGCTCTCTTCCACAGCAAAATCCAAGAACTATCCCTAGCTGCTGCTGGCAAAGCAACCCTAAGCTAAGCTCATTGCAGCCCATCCCACTGCACATCCCACAGCAGCATCAGGCATGCCAGAACCTAACTCTCAGCACTTGGCTTCCAGTTTTTAGTGAGTGGCTCTATATGTTGGCTCCAACTCTTCCATTACATTAGGTCATATACATTTCTTGCTTCTCCTGGATGATTTCCCTCTCCTTCTCATGTACTTCTGCTGCTCATCACCTAATGAACATTGATAAATTCCTTCCATTTTTGATTTTGTCATTCAGTTTTTTTAGAAACTTATTAAATATTGGAATTTGGTGGTATTTCCACTCCCTGTTGTTCTTCTGTTGTGCAGTTTGTCAGTGTGCACATCAGCTGCCACCAACGGAGCTGCCCAGGGATACAGTTAGAAATTTTCTGTCCTTAGTGCAAAGAAGCAGCAGTGGTGTGACAGACAATGTATGAGTTGGAGGGGGCCTGTGATGTTCTGGCTTGATGCCCACAGGTTGTTCTGTTTGTTTGCAATCATTTCAGCTTTTCTGTCATGAACTCTGATTCTTCTTTCATGGTAGAAAAGAGTCAGGCCATGGCTAATTATATCCTTGGTGTCAGTCTGGGACAAGGTGGAAGACCTGTGTCTGTTTGATAGGGAGGGAGAACGGCAACCATTGCCTTTATTTTGCTGCAGATACTTTATCTGGCTCTCTTAGAAGTCAGAGCAGTTGTGTTGCCCTGAGAGTTTGCTGATACTGCCGAGAAGATCATGTTCATGTTCTGGCTTTGGACTGTGCAGGTTTCTTCCACCAGCAGGTCATTCTACCATCTGGCTGCTCCCAAGGCCTTGCTCAGAGACAGAAGTCCAGCCTGTGCTATGGGCTTGCTCTGCCAGCATACCCAGGCCTAGTAACCCAGAATGGGGCTCCAGGGTGGCCAACCATCATGTGTCCTGCCAGGAAAGCCTTGGCTTGGCCACCTTACTCTGAAGGGCCAGTGTGGCTCCTGGATGTTCCTCTGTGATGCTTTGGCTCCATGTGGCACAAGCTTGTTCCTACCTAGCTGAAGGCCCAACCTGTTCTTCAAACCTGACCCCCTGTTTATTTTTTGTGCTCAGTTGTAGCACCCAAGTACACCGTGGAGCTGGCCTGTGGCCTGGGGGCGACCATCCTGCTCGTTGTGGTGCTCATAGTCGTCTATCACGTGTATTGGCTTGAAATGGTCCTCTTCTACCGGGCTCATTTTGGAACAGATGAAACCATTCTAGGTAAGGAGTTAAAGAGCTTTCATTTATTTATCCTGCTACCAGCCAGGTCCTTTGTTTTCATATAGGAATTTCCCTATAAGCTATTTTTAATCCTCTTCACAGCATAATGACATTTTGACCTTTCATTTCTTTACTACATTCAGTTGTGTGGGTCATTTTAGACCAAGGACGAGTAAGACTTTTGGCTCAGGGGAAAGGAGAAAGACGTCCTCTGTAATCTCTGCAGACATGGAGCATGGACATGCCAGGCTCCCTGGGGCACTGCCCTGCTGATCTAGCTGTGTCATCCAATCTAGGTTTTCAAGATAAGTCATCAGCTTTCAGTAAGTCCCTGGTTTCCCTGGTGACTCTGTGTAACGATTCATAATCTGATCCAGGGTGATCTGCTTTAAAATGTGGGAAGGCATCCAAAAGGATGGATGTGGAAATCACCATTTTGTCCTAAGTTCTTCCACAGCTTCCCTGTGTTACTGGGATGTGTAACATTCTAGTTCATTGCTCGGGACTCTGAGGTGAGATTTGCTCCTCTGGAGGAGGAGGGTGTTTGAGCCCTTGCAGCTTGTGGTGTGAACGTGCCACGGGGGTGCAGCAGCTCTCGGAGGGTGTGGGCAGGGTGCAAGTCTCTGTCTGGTGGGGCTGCTCGTGTGCATAGACAGCAACGAGAGCAAGCCAACTCAAAGACATCAAAAGACAAAAGAAGCCTGGACAGAACTGGTTGGTCTGTGGAAACCTACACGCCCTAACTTGCAGTGCCTGGGCTCCAAGTGAGCCTGCCTGCCTGCCTCTCTTGCAAGTCAAAGGCCCAGCATGGGCAGTGTCACATGTGTCCCTTCTGCCGTTTGTGTCTCCCTGTGCTCCTGCTGCCCAGATGGGAAGGAGTATGATGTGTACGTGTCCTACGCACGCAACGCCGAGGAGGAGGAGTTTGTGCTGCTGACACTGCGGGGAGTCCTGGAGAACGAGTTTGGGTACAAGCTGTGTATCTTCGACAGGGACAGCCTCCCTGGGGGAAGTGAGTATCTCACAGGGGGCTGTGCTCCATGCTTGTCCTCTCTTTTATTGTTCTTTGAGGTACTGATCATCAATTGCAACAAGCCTATCCAGATTATCATTTGGGGTTTCTTCCCCATCACTGTAAATGAACTCTTTTTGGTGTTTTCTAATGTTTGTGCTTCACATGACAGTATTGCAGATGCTCCAGGCCACCAAAAAGGCTGCTGCAGGCAAGTGATGGTGGTTGGTTATTTCAGTTGCTCTTTCCTGGAGTGATGTGCAGGAATGTCAGCATGGGAAACTGGACAACTGACCTTCATGCAAGCCCTCTGAGCTGCCTTAAAAAAATGGGATAAAGTCAAGGCTAGAAGAGGCAGGGGAAGTCTTATACTGGATCAGCTCACAGAGGGTAATGGTGAATGCTTGTAAAAATCAGGAGTATCTGCTTCAGGAAGGAGTGGAAGGTGCCAAAATCAGTGAGAAGATAACATGTGTCCCATTCATCCTCATCAATTAGGGAGTTTGTGTCTAATATGGCATGCAATTAAGCTACTATTATTAAAAGTACTGCGTTGCAGGTAGTGAGACTCATCTCTTCAGTAAGATGTAGTCTTTTTTTCACTGTTTTGAGATATATCATACAAGGTTCTGGACACAGTGTCTGCTCTGAGAAGGCAGAGAATCACCAGAATCACCAAGAACAGAAGTTTGTGAAACTCTCCAGATACCCATACCTTCACACAAGTTCTACCCCAAGAGCACAAATCTAGACAAAGGTCTTGATTTTCAGTTTTTTGGAGGCTGAGTTGGCTGTATGATCCTGATGCCTATTAAAAGTTCTAAGTCTGAATTTCTGCTAGTTCGGATTGCCCCACTTTGAATTCATGGGCTTTGGCTCAGGACCCCACTGGTGGCAAAACCTGTGCTGAGAAAGTCCATTGGAGTCCCTTTTGAGTAGTAACAGGAGAGACTGCTGGATTCTCAGCTCAGCTGCCTGACAAAGGGAGCAGAATCAGTCTGAGTTCTGTTATCTTTCTCTCCCAGATTGTTGCCAGGATCTAGGAGCACCTTGAAGTTTGAGAGTAAATAAATAAATATGTCTCAGTGAGACAGCTGCAATCCTAGTGCTGTTCCTTCTAGAAGAGAGCCTGAATAACATGGCAGGGCACCGTCCAGGCTTGATTTGCTTGATTCCAGTGTCAGGCTCAGAGCAGGTTTGCTCTGAGCCATTCTCACCAGATGTCCATCTCCCTCCTGTTCCCTCTGCTGCTTCTTGCCCTGTTCACTTTGGAGAGTGTAATTTTCCTCCCAGCACAGCTCTCCTGGGCTCTCTGTCCTTCACCCTTACTCCAAACGTTCCCATCTCTGCCTCCCTCAGTCCCTGCCGGCCTCAAGCCAGCGCCAGCCCTGCGGAGCTGCCGGAGTGGTTTGTCACTGCAGTGCCGTCTGCAGTGCTGCTGGGGCTTCCCCGGCGCTTCTTAGCCAGGATTTGACTAATCTCCTTCTCAGGAAAGCACGGCGGGCCAGGAAATAGCTTTTGGCAGTTGGTGTCATGCCTCCAGAGTGTGCATCTGTGTCATGGGTAGAGAGTTATGTTGTCCTTGATGAAGAAACAGTGGGAGATGGATTATCCTGTGAGTTAGCTGACAGGAACTAATCAAATGTGCTTGACAGCTAAATGAAGTTGTCTGTCAGTATTATTTTACTCTCCATTGTAATTTCTGACTAGTCAAGAGTGTTCCCTTATCAAGGAAATGTGGGAGATTCTGCAGCAGAGAGTGCAAGCGCCAGGATTCGCACTTACAAGGGATTTTCACATTAATTACAGGAAGGTGGCCAAGGACAGTCTACCTGCAGATGTTAGAAAATTAAAGAGGATCCACAGTTACCATGACATGTCTCCAGCTCAAAGGGTGTCATTTTTGGGATACTTCTCTAGAAGTCCTCAGAATCGGTTTTAAAAATGCTATAATCTGCTTTCATAGATGACGGCAGCAGGAACAGATGGATGAGTAACAGGAGTTAGGATGGTAGCATTACCAAAGCATATTATCCCATGAGGATGCTTGCGGAGGGTGTAGATACTTATTTTGTGAGTTTGGTGTGGGGAAACTGAGGCAAGAGGAGTGAAGGGAGTATCCAGAGTCATTCTGGACATCTGCCAGAGAAGGATGTAAGCATAGGTGTTCAGGCTTCCTGAAGCCTCTTCAGGGTGAGTCTTTCCCTTGAGTTCCCATGTTATTCAGCTGGCAATTTCCCTGTTTCATTCCAGAGAGCCTCTTTTTCCCCTCTCACTAGAAGGAAGCTAAATCTGAGCCTGAGATCAGCAGCCCTCTTGACCACAGGGCATCCTCATAGCACTGGGTGATGTCACTGGTGTATACAGTGACTTTTAGGTGTAGCTCTCTTGGTTATCTCTGTGTAGCATGAGGAGGAGGAAATGCATCTCTAGGTAGTCTGGAGCTGATGGAGAAGATGTCACTGTATGGGGTAGTGGGAACCAGCCTTAGTGTAGGAGGTCCCAGCTGGAGTCACTTGCAGGGTTGGGAAGCACCAGTGTAGTCTAGAGAGGACCTCCAAGTGATTTTATTGTCCCCTTCAAGAGGCACCTGGTGTCACAGCAGCAGCTCAGCAGTTTGTTCTTGGGCATCACTAATCACCTCAATGTTTCTTTCTCCCAGTTGTCGCAGACGAAACCCTGAGCTTCATCCAGAAAAGCCGACGTCTGCTTGTTGTCCTGAGCCCCAACTACGTCTTGCAGGGGACACAGGCCCTGCTGGAGCTCAAGGCTGGCCTAGAGAATATGGCCTCCAAGGGCAACATCAAAGTCATTCTAGTGCAGTACAAAGCCATCAAGAAGAGCAAAGTGAAGGAGCTGAAGCAGGCCAAGGCGGCCTTGAATGTCATTAAATGGAAGGGCGAGAAATCCAAGTTCCCAAAGGGCAGGTTCTGGAAGCAGCTGCAGGTGGAAATGCCAGTGAAAAAAATTATCAGGAGTTTAAGCCTTGATGGGTTGATGCATATCCCTGAAAAATGTTTGACACAATCAGAAAACAAACCAAAACACGCCACAAAAATCCACAAGTTAGGCCAGGGAGTGGGGAGGAACTCAGGGTTTTTTCCATGAAGGACCATGTCCTAAACATTTCCAAGGATAGTCATGTTTTCCCTGCAGCTTTGTTACTGCTCTGTCAGTAGAGAGACCAAAGATGCGAACACCTCCTTGCTGCAAGTGTATGTCCTTGTTATCAACCACACAAGCCCTGGGTTTAAGGTCTAAATTTGCTATCCAGGTGGGATGCATCCAGCACCTTGTGATAGCATGGCCAGTACTCCTAGATCCATTTCCCATGGGACCTTCATTAGGACAGAGCTTCTTTCCTCTCCTAAGTGATTTCGCACCTTGCTGGTCCTCAGTCCCTGTTGCAGAGGCTGAGGAACAGTTTGCAGGGTGGCTCCAGTGGAGAGCCTTTCATGCACATCCTGGGTTTGTAGTCCCAATCACTTGTGGGATCACAGACTTCTGCTGCACTGTGGGGAGCGTAGACTCTTGAGGCTTCTCATCTTTGCTCCCCAAATTTCCTTTGAAGCAGATGCATCCAGGCAGTTTGGCACTGGGAAATGGCTGCTACAGAAGCATAAAAAACCCCCCCCACAGCTCTACTGGGTACTATTTGTATTGTAGCACATCTGGTAACAAGTGGTTAGTCTCTGGGACTGCAGTCTAACAAGTACTCCAGATCCTTCAGAACTGCTCGTAATCCAGGGAAATCTCTCATGAGTTCAGGCCATGAAGCATGTCTGAGAGATGTTTCTTCGTAGCGTAAACTCAGGGACTTCACAAGCACTACAAGGAACCCCAATGTACTGCTGAACCTGCCTACTGTCTCTGCCACTGGCTGGGGGAAAGCATCATCCAAGGTGCTTCCCTCTGGGATGACACTGGATATATCAAGTCCAACTCACCAGGACACGCTACAAACCTATTTGAACTTACTAAAAATTACCAGTTCTGTCCATGTAGGCAAGACTATGAGGACAGGCTGAGAAAGCTGGGGATGTTTTCCCTGGAGAAGGCTCCTGGGAGACCTTACTGTGGCCTTTCAATACTTAAAGGGGGCTTATAAGAAAAGTGGGTACAGATGTTTTAGTGGGGCCTTTTGCAATGGGACAAGGGGTAGTGGTTTTAAACTAAAAGAGGGTAGATGCAGACTATATTTAAAGCAGATATCTTTTACAATGAGGGTGGTAGAACACTGGCACAAGTTGCCCAGAGAGGTGGTGGATGCCCCATCCCTGGAAACAGTCAGGGCCAGATTGGACAAGGCTGTGAACAACCTGACCCAGTTGAATATGGCCCTGCTTATTGCAGGGGGGGTGGCCTTTGAAGGTTCTTCCCAACCCAAATTATTCTATGATTTTATGAAGACTCTGTCTTCTCTGCCTGGTTATGAACAATGTCACCCTTTCTAATTCACGGATTAGGTTTAAACTAGCTTTGGCTTTACAAAGCAAGTCTCCATCTTGTTTCCGTCCCAGAGTTTCAGAACTGAGGATGTATCAGCTTCTGCAACATTTGCACAAAATGGAAACACAAAAACCTGCCGTGTAGCTGTCTTTGCTTCAGCAGGAGCGGGCGTGGTGAGTTAACCCCGCGACACAGTTCAGGCTGAGGAGGGGAGTTCTCTCCCTTGTAGGACAGACCAAAGCACAGTGTGGCCCCTGGCATTGACTTGTGCTATGGTTCACAACGTTTTCAAATAAAACTACAAGCTCTGGGGGTGTCTCCATAGTCCTGTAGCTCCCAGTGCAAGGACCTGCCTACTTAATTGTGGAGTTCAGTATTACACACACCAAGTACATGCTTGTTGTTATTGATTATGGTTGCTCCTGAGTCACTTTGGCTCACGCATTCGCTCTGTTGGTGTCCAGTGGGTGAAGCATAAGCATTCATAATGGCACTATAAAAGCATTACAATCTGGAGTCTACGCACTATTCACCCAGCTGAGCTGGGAGCTTTGAGGGCGTCCCAGTAAAAAACCCAGCCTTAAAGGTGTGGGACTGAATCCTGGTGTCAGGGAAATCTCTTGCCCTTAGCATTTGATGATGAATAATGTTATTCCAGGGCTGCAAGGAGCTACGGCCCCCCATACCCTTGGTCAGGTGCTGTACCCCACAATTCAGTGCTCCCACTGAAACCATATGCCACTCATTTTCCCCCTCTCCCTCCCACTGCAGAGGGCAGGAGAGGAGAACTGGGGGCACAAAAGACAAAGATCCCACCATGAGATAAGAAAAACTTGCTGGAAACAGCCATGAGATAAGAAAATGAACAGTAACAGCAACAATACTGATGGCAGAGGGTACAAGGAATGAATGATTCACATGGAAAAAACCCAACAATAGACAATACCTGTCTGCTCCCTCTGCTGCACTGCACTGGCCCAGAAGGGACCCTTTCTCCCCAAAAGAGACCCCCTTCTCCCCCCATCCCCCTTGCAAATGTGAGTTGGTATAGAATAACTTTGGTGTTCTGGACATGCCCCCTCCTGGGTACTGTAAAAACTAACCTGTCCTGGCTGGAACCAGGACACTGCACAAATGTGGAACAAATAGGGCTTCTTTCTTAGCGTCCTCTTCATCCTCCCCACCCCATGTAAGCTTTGATTTAAGCAGGTAAAATTGCAGTCAGCTTCTCTGGAGGCAGTGGAGCTCCTCTGCTCAGAGGTGCTTAAAAGTTTTGTTATGAGCTTTTCTGCTGTGGTTGTCTTTGGGGGGGCAGAGCTGCTTCCCACACTCCAGAAAACTTCATTTATAAGAGATAGCACCCAGACCCACGCTCGGCTTTGTGAACCCATTGCAACCATGTCATTTTGCCCAGCTTCACCTTTTTGTTTGTGTTTTAAGCATGTCTGTAATCAGCTGCCAGATCTGCAGGCAGAGGGAAGGTCCTGAGGCTAAAGCAGAGCTGTATTAGATTCCCATATGATTTTTTAAAAATTGACTCCAAAATACTCATAAATTGAATTGACGTCCCAGACTTCACTACATCACATCTCACTTTTGGCTGAGTTTCCAAGAGAACTTCTGCTGATGTTTTAGTGAGTCTGATTATTTAGGGAAGTTAAATCCACCTCATGTATTTTGCTGATTTAATTGAAAGAGTTTTCCAAATAATTAATAGACCTGGTCTTTCTCTGCAGTGGCCTTTGGTGTCATTGCAGCCCCAGAACAGGATTACTGAGAGACATCAGCAGAGCACCCACAAGGCGAAAGGTGCAATGGGCTGAGAGGTCAGAGAGAGCAGTGTAGAAGGAATTGTGCTGGGGTGGGTCCCACCCACCCAGTAGCTTTGCCACTGACTTTGCTGGGATCTGTCAGGCCAGGGGTAAAGGCCAGTTCCAACTGCAGAGCAGATCTGCAAGCACCTCAGATATGCCTGTCATTCCATTCTTTGCCACATGTGGTTTCCATTGTGGGATTCTGTCACAGCATCTGTCTGAATCAGTTGATTTATTTGAGTTTCTGTGCTCTAACCTAACATTTATCAATATGCAGCTCATGCAAAGTTCCTCATTGTTATTTCATGGGGAAACAGCGTGGCATAAATTGGAAAAAATATCTTCCCTCTCCATGCTGTTTGATGTTGTACAGCTGTTCCAGAGTTTTCCCTTTTCTGTATGTTTTTGCGTTTGTGTGATTTGGTCTGTGAAGTGTCAGTATTATTTTATTTTACTTTCCAATAAAACATTTTCACTTTTGCATTTCAGTCCTTGTTCATTTCTCATAAGTACCATCTTCCCATTTCGTCTGTGAAATGCTGTTAAAGAAAGATGATTGTGTGTAGTCCAAGCATCAAGATCATCTGGGACTCCTCCTTGGAAGGGGACATTTTCCTGGCTGTTTCATGCTGTGCCTGCAGAGGCACCTGAGTTCCCAGGGCCATCCAAGCAGAAACACAAGGACACACAGCATTCAGATGTCTCACAGCAGTGGATATGCATACACAGGAAGTCTCTGATCTGAAAAGTGCTCATTTGGCTATCACAAGACAGAAATATGGGAAGGAAACATAATCTCTTTGCCTTAGAGATCAAATCAGAATCTTAGAAATCTGCCCAAACTACAGAAATAAAACTCACTCTCAGGCTACTTGGCCCATCACCTTCTAGGTTCAGTCAGCTTCATATTTTCTCATCCAAGTCACTTTCTTACCTGTTTCCTGTGTCTGCCTGTCAGCAGGTAAGTTGAGAGAGAGCCCAGCACTTCCAGACTACTAGCAAAATGAGCACCTGTGACAATCCATGGATTTGGGGTCTATGGGTATGGGATCTGTGACCATAATCCTTATAATCTTTGTTACACCTTTGGGGTGCACTGGGGAGACACAAGTAAACCAGTAAAAACATTTAGTAAAGATGGAAGGGTTTTTAGTATAAAGCAGATGACCAAGAGTGTTGAATCCCCAAGCCCCTGCAGTGTTATTGCTGCCTGTCCCATCCTGTGCTGTGTCACTGGGAGGGAAGATCTACCTGCACACTGCGAAGCATCTGCTCAGAATTTTTCCTAAGCTGGGTAAACGTTGCAAACTGAACATCGCAAGGTATCCTGGTCAGCCAAGTCCAAATGCATCCCATTCTCAGAAATCAAATATACCTTTGGAAATTTGAGCATTTTTCCTGAAGGTCTCAAAAAAATGAGTCTGAAAAAAGTCTCAAAAAAATGAGTCTCAGAAAGTGTTGCAAATTCAAAATTGATAACAGAAAACCAGCACTGTCACCTCAATCAAAATGTTTCATTTCAGCAGCATCAGAGTCATTAATGTTAATTGAACCTGGGCTTTTTGAGCAGGCAGGTAGAATGGGTGACCTCCCTGGAGCTATTCTTGCTTACATTTTGCTGTGGTTCTGTGATTCCAGTTTCAAAAAGAAAGACCTTTCAAAACAGCAAAAGAGCTTTTTCTTTCATAAACTGTTGAAGCCTGGCTGTTTTCAAAATAGATTTCAATCAGTTGTAGAAAAGTTTGAATGAGGTCTGGACTTAGTAAATTGGAGATTGCTGCCAATTCTTTATGCCTTTGAAATAGGGTGGTAAAAATGTGTCATGGCGGTAAGTGACAATTCTGACAGAACTGACTATCATGTACTTTTGGTTTCAATGAATCAATGTTTTCCTGTGTGTGCTGGGGGTAAAAATCCCCCCAAACCTTTAATACAAGAAAAAAAAAAAACTTCTCAATTTTATTTTATTTCCAGTATGCTGTTAACCAAACTGTGCCCTATTTTCTCCATTAGAATATTACTGTATGATCATTTTTCCTATCTTGGTCTCCAAATAATGTAGGGACAATGAGTTTTACAGCTAGTCATACTTCTTTGATAAGTATTGCTCTGTACAATATTAAAATCAGCTGCATCCAGATGCAACACAGTGCACCTTCTGCTGTGAGATAAGAGACAGCCAAGTGCTGGAAGAATAAGAGGCATTGCCATTGCAGGGAAGGAGCAGCACTTTTATTCATATAAAAGACCAGTGTTCATTCCAGTGTCAGGGAGAGAGCAGAGGCTCCAGCCTGAGGAATGAAGGCTTGAGCAGTGTGAAATGGAAGGGAAGCAGCAGGTACCTCTTCTTCCTAGAACAGGTCTTTGAAAGACATTCCTAGAGGCAAATTTTTCGCTCTGAATGTGCAAGAGCTCTTACTCTAATGATCCTTGTTTTGCTTGAACATCAACTTGTCCTTGGGTCCCCTCTCATCTCAGGCACCAGCACTTAGTAAGTGTATGGGTTTTTAAAATTTTTTTGCAGTTCTTTTGCTCAGCTTTTGTTAATTTGCTGAGCACCACAGCCCTATAATTCCCATGCTTACCCTGCTCACCCTTTAGTCACAACACCTTCAATATGCTTTCTGCATCCCAAACCACAGGTAGAAATCCAAGGACATCCTTCAGGTTTGCTGCTTTTCAAAATTCGTAATAAAAGAGATGCTGCTCTTGCCTGGCACCATGCCAGCTAAGCTTCTTGCTGAGCTTTGCAAATTGCAATTAATCCCAAGAAAGGCTTTGAAGGACAGTATTCCCACCCCCCATGATGCCTAGGGGAACTGGTGGAGGGGTTTAAGGCTGATATTTTTTGCTTTCTAAATTTTAAGGTTTCCACTTAAAGATGAGAGAGTATGACAGGGGGGAGGTGGGTCAGCCCCTGCATTTAGAGCTGTGGAAGGATGACGTGATTGCTTTGATCCCCTGATGCAAAGGGCTGCTCAAGCTGTGGGCAGGTGGTTTCCAAACAAGACCCACCCTTTATCAAATGCCTGCACTTCCCTGGGCAGGACTGATGCTGTGCAGGGCAGAAGTCAGAGTACAGTCATGGTGTATCCTGGCTTCTCATTTACCGCTTCAGCCTTCTCAAAAACCCACTGCACAGCAAAAATGCTGTCAGCAGGAGTGTGGGCAAGTCAAAAGTCACAGGGCTTGTGCCAGGTTTCCCTCTGTGAGAAGAGAGATCTGTGCAGGTATGCACAGAAACCAAACAACTTCCTTAGCTTTTTTCTCCCCACTCCCTTCTCCTTGTGCACCCCAATTCCTCTGCCCTTGTACTCTTAGATACCACTGAAGCCGTGTTTGACTTCATCCAGAGGAGCCGCAGGATGATCGTGGTCCTGAGCCCTGATTACCTGACAGAGAAGAGCATCAGCCTCCTGGAGTTCAAGCTGGGCATCATGTGCCAGAACGCCATAGCCACCAAGCTCATCGTGGTGGAGTACAGGCCGCTGCAGTGCACCCACCCCAGCATCCTCCAGCTGAAGGAATCTGTCTCCTTTGTCACCTGGAAGGGGGAGAAGTCCAAGCGCTCGGGCTCCCAGTTCTGGAAGGCGCTGCGGCTCGCGCTGCCGCTGCGCAGCCTGAGCGCCAGCACGGGCTGGAATGAGAGCTGCTCCTCCCAGTCGGACATCAGCCTGGACCCCGTCCAGAGGAGAAGGAGCCGGTTGAAAGGGCAGCCCGACCCACGGGGCGCCACACCTGTGACTCTCACTCACGGAGGGACGGCCTCGGCCTCCGAGTCAAAGGCCAAACACCGAGCCAAGCACTTCCTGACGTGCCGGTGTTGCGGGACCTACTGCAATGGCAGCAGCAGACTCAAGCACAAGCACCAGGCTGTGGCTGAGCCCAGGTGGGACAGTCATCTCTGCAACCCGGGCTCGGGCAGGCCCCCGGCGCAGGGGCTTCAGGGCAGGGGTCGAGCCGAGCCCCCGCCGGCACAGGCCCCCGCTCTCGCCCTCTGCCATTACAGTGACCTGTCCAACAACAATGACTTCTACGTGCTCTAACCCACAGGCTGAAGCTCTGCTGGTGCTGGGTCAGTGAAAGAAACTCACTGCAGCCTCGGACAGGATATTTTTACCATGTCACAGGCTGGCACGGTGCCATTAAGCGTCAGTGCCATGCCTGCACGGAGGACTACAGCAATATCACTGCTGGTGACCTGAGCCAGGGAGCTGCAGCCACGCACAGAGCAGCGGCTGGGGCCTTCCTGCCCGAGTGCTTCTCCTGAATTTAAATTGCAAAGTGGAGCTGAAAATGTGTTTCTCTGGCGTTGCTTTTCCCACACCGTGGCTGTGTTTGCGGCAGGGCTGCTGCTGGGGTCGGGTGCGGGAGGGCAGGACCCCAGCTGGGGCACGGGAGGGAGGGAGCAGGGAGAAGCCATCCTGCTGGCAGTAACCTCTGGAGAAAGAGGAGCAACCCTGCATTTTGCAAAGGCTAAAACTTTGCTAAGGAGGGTAACAGGAGCTGCTGCCACTGCAGTTATCCACTGTGGTCTAAAAGAACTTGCTCAACAATTTTAAGACAAGCCCTTTCTCTCTAAATAAAATCGATTTCTTTAACCTGCTGTTGTAAAAAGTTCCATAGGAACTGGTAGTTGCTGTAGCATTGTTCACTAGGCAATGCCTAGGGATATGGTTTGCCCAAGCTGGCTGAGGTCCCCTCCTGTCCCCAGAGCTTGCAGTGGGCTTGGTCCCTATCCTGGATTCACCATATGATGAATTTGTTCTGTCAGTTGGGTGGCCGTCCACGCAGCAGGAAAGAAAAACATTACAAATCTACGGAAATATGATTAAAAAAATTCTCTGAGTAGTCAATGAGCTTAGGGATAGGAGCAAGACCTCAAATGCTCACAGGAAAACCCCCGCGCTGAAGCTGAGGGGTCAAAACTCAACCACACTTCATTAAATAACCAGAAGAGCCTTTGAACAGTCTCCCTGGGGCTGCTATTCCATCAGTCCATTGAGCTGGCTGTCAGCAGTGCTTCCCACTCTTCTGCAATGAAAACTTCATTTGTCTCATTCCACATTGCGTAAGGACTTCTCCCCACCAAGGAAGGGTGCTTATCTCAGGGGCAGCTGCTCGCCTTCAGCTGATGCTCAGCACGACAGACTCAGTAATACACTGCATTTATTTTCTTTCCCTGAGACCAAAAAAAGGTCTCCTTCACCACTCTGGTCAGTCTGGTAATTGCCTATCAGGTTGACAAGTAATTATTTTTCTTCTGCCTTGAAAATATGATCTGAGCCCTTGGGGTACAGGGTTTGGTGGCCCCCAGAACCCTTATCTGATGGCCTCACGTGAACTAGCTGGAGCTGTGAGGAAGGAGGGGGCCATGTCTCACCCATTTTAATAGCACTGAAGTCCCATTATAATTCACATATCACTTTCCCTCCTTCAGCAGACCCTCTTCCTCAGTATTGCCCTGACTTTTTTGATCCTTTCCTTCTGAGATCAAGCACAGCTGACAGCTCTCCTGTTAAAAGCCTCTGTGAGCTGAATCCTAACAGCCTGCTGCAACAGACTGAGAAATAGAAACCTTAAAACCTGGTGCTGAGTCAATCTAAATAAAACAAGGGCAATAAACCCCTACCAGCTCATAGGAATTAAAAATCCAGACTCTAGAGAAGTTTCCAGGTGTGGATTTCTCTCTAATTTCCATCAGAAACAGTATAAATTGCTCAGAAAAGCCTTGTTCATAGGTGGCTAATTCTCAGTGATCAGAGGAGAAGTTGGAATGAGATATTTGGAAAGCAAGCCAATACATTGCAGGATGTTTTGTGAGATGTAATCAAAATACCATGAAATGGTTAAATTATTCCAATTGCTTACAATTAAATGTGGGATGGTACTGTCAGTGAGCCTGGTAGTGCTGAAAAGTGCAGCTACAAAATATAAATAATTTGTAATCAATCAGCCTCCAGAGTCAACATATTTGTTATTTGTTGGCATTTAAACAGCTTTTATTTACAGACTTTGCCCTTATTTGAGTGTGGTATTGTCTTGGTCGACTATAATAATGCAAAGATAGAGGAAACAACAGCTGGAGCTCCTCACAGATGCACAGAATGGGCAAACGCAGCCTTTTGGGGCAAACTGGCATCTCTTCATGAAAGAACAAATGCAAACTAGTAATGACCATTGCTTTTCCTGGTGCTTCAACAGAACCAGTGCAATTTTACCACTCCTTTTCTGACCCACCAAATGGACCCAGGGTCTTGTTTGCTCTCACAACAAATACTGAGACATGGTGGATTACAATGTGTGCCCCCAAGGCCAAGGTCCCAGAGGACAAAGGCACATCACATTGAAGGGATGTCTGAGCAAGGACGTGGGGAACAAATCCTAGAACCAATTTCCATTGTGTTTGTCTCGTGCTAAGGAAGTTGTTAGAAATACCCTAAGTCCCAGCTTGATGTCCTGTTTTAGGATCTGGAAGAAACTCTTTGCAGAGTTGAATTCTGCTCTCTGAAAATCCCTTAAAATCTATTCATGTCCCATCTGACACGGACCGGTGCAGATGGCTGGTAGTCACTGCCCTCTTCTCTGGTCACATGTATTTGCCATTTAAATACAAATATGTAATAATTTCCAAAGTTAACAGGCAGCACAGTATTACAACCTCCTTCACCCCACGTAGTTCTTGCAAAAGTACAGTTCAGCAGGAGCTGCTAGTATATATGTAGAATTTCTACTATATCGTAATATAAAAACATTCATACAATGTTGAATATCCTACCTATGGCATGCAATGGTAGAAGGCTACCAGGTCATGATTTGCAGAGCCATTTGTACAATATTTCCACTGCTACCTGGAGATTTTTAGACTGTGGAAGACTGGTGCTGTCATGAAGACACTGAACACAGGTAACTAAACAGTTGGAGGACACATGCAAGTCACTTAGTCCATCTAAACAGCAATCTGTCTTCACTTTGGTGACTGCAAAGGTCTGGTACCTAGGAGGTCTCTCCCTAGGAAGTGCCACTGGACATGCCAATAATGGGCTGCTCCTCACATCTGAAATGCTGGATGAATCACTAACCTGCAAGAACTAAAAGAAACTCTCTTTCTAACATCAAACAGATTTTTATTCTCATCTGTGACACTAGATGCTGATCTCAGAGCATCTGATCTAAGTGTATTTATAGCAGACATTTTCCCAAACAATGACAAGATTGTGAAGGAACTAACAGATGCCAGAAATAGGGAAAAAAATGCTTCAAACCTTTAATCCTTGCTCCACATTTATATTTTTTCTTTCATAGTTGACTCACCACCAGTATCTGTGAAGGGCAGCACCACCTTTAGGATGGTGTTTGCCCTGTGTGATACACCCAACGTAGGAGTCTAGCTCAGAGCCATGTCAAGCAGGGGAGGGCAGACCATATGAGGGTGCACAGGGGGATATAGGTGCTCCCTGCTCACCACCCAGGTGTTTGGCCTCTTCTGGAAATACACAAGTTAAATCACTATGGACCGAGCAGGGAGAAACATGAATGACCCTGCAGCTGCCTGCCCAGATCCCTGTGAAAGAGGTGCCAGGGTTTGACCGTTCACATGGGTGTCCATGCTGGGTACCATCACTGGTCATGCTGGGGAAAACTGTGGCTCTAAAATGACATCATAAATGCACCACCCAGGCTCCTTTTGCAAAGATGTTAATGACATACAGAGATGCTGCAGAATGGTTTACAGAAGAATATGACTTGAGTTCTTTATAGCACCAGACACAGTAATGGCCAGACATCAGGGGACACAATATTTACACTGATATGCCTGTAATCAGGCTAATGATTTGTACTTCACTAAAATGTATTGGCACAAAATCATTTGGCTTGAGAACCTCCGAGTTTTCTAACTCATCAGTATTTGTTCAAGTGAATAATCAGCCTCGGCCTTAATATCATGCCTGACTGTTGTATAACCTGGGTTTTACTTCCAGATGGGGTGGTGGTTCTACTCCCCTGCTGCAGCAAAGAGACTTTTCAGGTATTTTTACGTCTGTGGGAGTATTTGCATACTATTGCCAGATCATCTGACAATCCATTGGCCATGAAAGGATTGTTTTCCAAAAGGTTTCCTTCCTTTATTTTTTGCTAGTAATAATTTTCAGACTGTAGGTGTCAGAGTGTCTCTCCTGTTTCCCAGGCTGCACAAGGAAGTGAAGTCTCTGACCTACAGTTATTTGCTGCTTCCCACTGACCCTCTTCTTCATCCCGCTGCATCTCAGTGGGAAACTGGACTTGATTGCTTGTCACCTCCAACACCTTTCCCAAGGAGGTGCTATGGCTGAGGTGTCTCCTGGCACTCCACTGGCATGATCTTAGATGAATTTTTTGTGCAGTGCACTGTGCGTGCTTGGGGCCAGTTCATCAGGCAAGGCAGATCACGTTGCATGCTTGGTGAAGCGGGAAATAGCAATGACAGGCAATCCTTGTTCCATCTGCCGTGGTTATTAGCAAATGATGTTTTATTTATCTCCAGATCAGCCATGAAGACACTGAGACACTGACTCCCATCAGAAACTTGTTCAGTAACGAGTTCTTACCTTCTGTGGTCTATAGGTTAATGGATGAAGAACCAAAACCCTTCTATTAATGTGTGCAGGGTGATGCTTAAAAAACATTACCACAGCTATATACCCACAGTTACCAGCCTAGCTGGAGGTACTATTGATGGAAAAAGGTCATTTGGGAATATCTGCTCCCACTGAGCCATTTTCACTGGCTACTATTGATTACAGTGACACCTTGAAATTCCATATGTGGGCAGTTACATATTGACCACTCTGGGAACGAGTCTGCAGTGAGCTATATAGATTCACAAAGAACTTGAGTTTTCCATTCACAGCAAATCCCATTTCTTTGATTTTTTTAATCTCCTCTCCTGCCCTCAAGCAGAACAAAATCAGCTCAAGACAACATCAAAATTTTTCATGAAAATAGAAAACGTGTGATTCCCATTTAAAATTATATTTTATTTAACATAAACATGTTTTGAAAAGTTTTTAAACAAAGCTCAAAATGTGCTATATCGAGAGTGTCAAAATCAGTCTGGTATTTCACTTCTGTTTTGCTTACAGCATGCTTTGTTAAGACTAGTGTCTTTTAAAACATTTCAACTTAAATGAAAATAGCATTTTCCTTTGGAAAGAAGCTTTCATTATAAACACATCAGATCTGCACTGGTTATCAAAGTTGCCCTTTTCTGCATATTGGCCCAGCACTCTCAGTTTTCAGTATTTGCAGTTTCCCAGTCTGCTAAGATTTATTAAAGATTTAGGTCAGTGATGCCATGAGCTCCCTAACCAGCCCTCCAGCAATTGAAAAGCCTCAAACTATATTCTTACAGCTTGCTGGAAAAAAATCAACATGTTTGCGTATCAGATTGTATCAGCTCCTCAAATCACACTCATGTTCGTGTATCAGGTCCAAGAACTTGGCTGTGGATAATACCTTAATAGCTCTCTGCTGAGTACACTGCCAACACAAATGGGGATGTCTCTGCAGACAGCAATCCATGCCTTCTGCTTTGCTCTCATTCTTTCCATGCACACTCGCAACAGTGAAAGAAAATTCTGATCCATTCATGCTTACATTTTAATTGCATGCTCCTTTCTGGAGGCAAGCAAGACTAACATCTATCATTTTGTTTCACATCTCTGCCTCGAAAGCATCTGCTCCATTTGGGGATGCAGGAGAGAGCAGCTGCTGGCTCCCATTCAGTATCAGCCTCCCTGGCACATATTCATTTACCTGCATTTAACATCAGACAGCGTTTCAAACTCGCTTACTATCCCTTCCAGATCTGCATACATGAAAAAAACCCACCCCAAACCAGCCAACAGATATCTGGCATTTCCTCCTGGTATCCATCTGTTTTGGCTGGTTTCATCTGCTCCAGCAGCACAATGCTGTTAGAGTCCTATCTGACCCAAACAATAGTTTTGGCCCATTTGGCACCAAGTTGGACTTGAATGAAGAAAAGTGAGAGTATCTGGGCTATATCAACACATAGCTACTACCCAGCTCCTCAGATAACCATCAGACCCCTCACTGGGCTGCTCTGTTAATGCTGAGTCCTAGTTTTCTGCTGGCTTGGCTTCGCGCTCTTTTTTCCCTTGATGACTTCAAGCCTATAGTTTAATAAATGCCCACAGTGTCAGCAGGATCCATTTGTATCACTAATTTTAAGCAATTATTATTGCCTTTTTGGGGGGGTTAGGTAAGAAGACCCAAGTAACTGGGCTAAGTTACCCTTTTCCCTGGGGACACCTTGCACCTCTGTTTCTTTTTGTTGTTATCAGTGAGCCAGACCTCTCCCACATGCCTCCTCTCACTCCTGCCAAGCTCCTACACACAGACATAATTGGGGAGATGCCCAGAGCTCACTCCAAACTTAATGCTTTGCTCAGTCCAGCTCAACTGCTTGTAATTCCTCTTACAAGAATTTTATGCCGGGGGGGACCCAAGGTCACCACTTTGTAAACTAGATCAAGATGATTTAGCTTCCCATCCTCATTTCTAATTTAGCTACCCCTCTGTCTTGCCAGTCTTAATCGGAAGCTTCCTGATAACCAGGAAGCATGCACACAAGCAGCATCCAAATATTTCCAGCTGCTTTGCACACCATCCTGACTATTAGAGGGAGGCAGATTTAGCAGGTGGCTGGGACTCACCATCTGGCTGTACTCCATCCCAACCTGCTTGCTTGCTTTCTCTCACTAATTCCTCTCTGAAGTACAGCATCTTATCTCCTACCCTTACATCCCTCTGCTCCATCAGTATCCAGATAATCCAGTCTCTAGCATATTCTTCCTCTCCATCCTCCGTGGGTAAGGAAGTGTGTGCCAGGTGCTACGCAGATGTCAGGAGACCCTTTCTCTAAAGGGGCTCTACTCTTGTTTTGTGCAATCCCAGCTGTCTGACAGCAAACTTCCTCAAGGTACTCTAAGTTTGTTCAGTTTGCCCTGCTTCCAGTGCAGAGGTCAACAAAACAGATGCTTTGGAGCACTGACTCCTTCAGCAAGCCTGGTCCAGGTCTGTGTGCAGATGTCTGTCTGCCAGCTACCAGTAAAATGCTGGAGCATCCAGGTCAGAGCAGCCTGCAGGGTGTCATCTCCTGTCACCGGCTGTTTCAGCTGGGTGAGTGGCTTATATTTAGTTTCTAGTAGGTGATCTTATGAAAGGATATGGAACAAGGAAAGATGTGGCAGAGAAAGTAGATCATACCATTCCAATTAAAAAAATGTATTCATTCTGGCATTTTCAGTTGTACTTTTGTACTTTTATTTATGATAAGGTTATTTTATTCTTTCTTTCTTTTTTTTTTTCTTTTTTTTTTTTTAATACAGTACTTGACAGGCAAATAGGAGCTCTCCATTATACTAGTACAAAGTGAAGCTGTCACCACTCATTTCACAGACTAAAGGCAACCTTCACTATTCTCTATTTAGCCAATGCTTTTACAGAAACACTGGAATAAGGAGAGAATTGCCCAAAAGCAAGCTCTAGGGCTATTGTTGAGAATTCCTGGATGCCTGGCTGACACCTTAGCAACATTCCCCATTGTCACCTTTATCACTAAATTGGGCTTACTCCTTCATTATTTGATTTTTGTTGCTTTCCTCTCAGGTTGGCATTTGGCCTTTCTTTCAAAATACCATGTGCTTGCAACCTCCCTCCTGTTATAACTAGGGAAAGTTTGAAGCTCTTGCTCTCATCCCTCTCTGCAGAAATGGAGCAGACTGGATTAATATTAGATTAGTTACATTAATATTTCCCTTCATTTTTGAAAGATAGAAAGCACCAAATAATTAAGTAACATTACTAGCAGGTGGTAGGGACAATCTTTACAACAAGTCCCACCTGCAACAACTCCTTTACTGCCTCAAGCAACTCACTTCAGGTCACCCCATTAAATAATCAGTCAACATTCATTAATCACATCAGCTGTGTCTGATGAATTCAGCTAGACAAGCAGACCTTCACAGAAATGTCTGAGAAGTGGAGCTGGGTTGAGATATATCTCCAGAAGGTCACCAGAGATCATTTCTCCTATGGATCACTATGGTAAAGTAGGACTTATTACCTCCCTTGAGAAAAGGTTCTGAAAGGTGGATTTCTGAAAGGTGGATATCTGAGTGCTTCCAGATACCTTAGTCTAGGTAATTGCCCCTGGTTACATGCAGACTTCACAGCAGAGAGAGAAATTTTTGCATCTGTTAAACTTGGTTTGTTCAGTTGAAATAGGACTTCTTTGTTGTCTCTGTAGAAAAACCGAGGGAAAATGTGCTGGCATTTCCCTGCCAATTTCAGAACAAACTCCTTTGGGTTTTGGGGATCCAGATTCCCAGGAGCTGCAGAGCAGACTAGACAAGATTGCTCACTCATATATCCTCATGTGCTATTGCATACCAAGTGGATATTTTAACTGGTGAGCTGAAGAGTCTTCAGTGTTCTTGCTCCCTCTCCACGTTTTTGTGAAGTTAACCCTATTTATTGAGCTTTCCTCCACTAGCAGTTGCAGTGCACAGGTTATGCTGGACAATGCTAGTCTGGATCAATCCAGACTATTTTTTCTTTCTCTTGATCCCCTCCTCCCAGCTTTTTACTACTCCTTCTCTCCTACCTGTTTGGTTTTGTAGAGATGTAAACAGAATCTTTTCTGACACTGTGTTCATTACTTGCTCTGCACAGTAGTCAGAAAATCAGTAATTCTAAACACATGGAATGCGTACCAGTGTGCACCTTCCCCACTGTGCCAGCAGCCATAGCCAGGAGAGGCTGTTTGACACATTGCCACCTTATCACACTCTCCTGAAGTGTCTCTGGGATGGGGGCAAAATGTGAGTAGGTTACTTTGTCCTGTTCTGCATTTTCAGGGATGTTTGGGCTCCTAGTGTATGGATTCATCTATGAGAGTGAAATGTCTGACTTTTTTCCACTGTAGCTGGAGTGTTCTAACAGCTGTGCTTCCTGGTTAACCCTTGCTAGGTTTGCTATCATCTATAGAGATTAGTGGTGTTTGCTACAGATGGAGTCAGATAGGGCCCTTCAGGTGCAGAACAAAAGGCAGGTTATGCCCACAGGGAATACAACCAGCAATTCCCTCTGCATGAACATGCCAGAAGGGTCAGGAGCTGCCTGGGAGGAGGCCCTTCAGATAGGCTGGCAGCTCAGGGATTGCCTGGGGGTTGTCCTGCTCACAGCACTTGTGCTGGCATCCACCTCTCGTGGGCACTGGGCTCATTGGTATTTCTGCCAGAGCACAGTCCACCTTGCCACTGTGATCAGGCAGCTCTCTGGAGATGTCTTGCTTGCTCTGGACACTCCTGGGTAGAGGAATCAGCTCCAGCTGCGTTATCGTGCGCATCAGGAGCGCTGTGATATTTGCTCTGTGCTTCCCCATGGGAGCTCTACTGGCTCCCCCACCTCCTTCACACACAGATACACACACTTCAAGCTGTCCAGTTTATTTCAAGAGAGCAGAAAGTATTTGCTAAAAATATTTATGCAGAAGTTATTTATGGCCTGGCCCACATCAACCCTGTGGCAGCCGTTACACAACGCGGCACAAAGGAGCCCTTATCTGGAGGAGCACACAGCCAGTTTTGCAGTCCACAAGTCACCAAGATGCAATTCCAGTGGCTTTTCAATCAAATCAGGAACTTGAGGCCTGGATGTTCAATTCAGATGTCAAGTCTTGTCAAGCAGGCTCTGCCAAGCTGCTTTCTCATGCCTCCAAATTTGAATGGGAGTCCGATAGGCAGGGATGAGAAAATGCTGCATTCCAAGGAATGGCAGCTTTTCCTCAAAAAGCTGGAGATAGGCAAAGCAGGTCTCTTGAGATGGAATTTGGTTCAAGATCAGAATTATTTTCTCTCTCTGATTGCTGTAGAAAACATCTCTATAGCCTATAGAAGGGGAAGGAGACTTACCCTTAGGCTGATGCTGGGCACATACCCACAAGGCTGGGTATAGAAATTGGATCTAGTTCACAAATTCACTCTACTGCTAGAGCAAGTATTTAGCTGAACTGGCTTTTGGTTAAAACTCTAATAAAGGTATGGAGAGTTTATAAACCCCTTGATTTTTAAAAAAAATTACTTAAAATTCAGTGCGAGGGAGATCCGGCATTTTGTCCTGGACTATCTCCACCTTCATATAGTTTTTTTGACTATGTTTATGATCTGCAATGGCCTCATGGGTGCTGATCTTTAAAGGTCTGTACTAAAACTCCCAGCCTCCTCTGTTATGGTGGGGACGTGAGACATGCACTTGTGCAGGTAAGAAAGCAGAAAATGCTTTTGATATAGTGCAACTAGTGGGATGCAAATGTACCAGAGGAATGACAGGAATATCAGCACTTCCCTGCCCAGCTGCTCAGTACCAGTGCCATGAGCTGGAAGCGATTACAGCTCAATTCCTAAGTTAATGTAAGAGGGGAAAAATAATTGAAAGCCAGGATCTCAGATTAGGATCACACACATGGGTTGCCTCTCTTCCATCAGGTCACTAACCTTCTCAAGGAATTCAGGTTGATTTGACGTGCTTGTTTTCATCAAACCCCTGGTGGCAGGTTCTTATGGTTTCATTATCAATTCAGTACTAATGATGGGATGCTCTGTAACCTCACATGCCCTGGATCTTAGAAAGGCTAATCCCCACAGCCTCTGTTTGCCCTCTTTGTAAGATAAGTATTTTGCTTGCCCTCTTCCATTCCTTTGAGACCTCTGATGCTGTCTTTGCCTCCTCAAATGCAATCACTAATGGTTCAGAGGTTTAATTAAGCTAATTCTTGCTATAAGCACTCCAGGGGGAATTTCAGCAGCCCTTGCCAGCTTGAATACATGGAGTTTTTTAAAGTCTGGATATTTCTTGAAATCATTCTTTCACTATGCTCCTTCAGAGTAACCTATTCCATTACACAATTAGCCCTGTTAGAATTTACTTTTTTGTGAAAAATAGAACAGGATTAATTCTGAGTCCTTCAGTTTTATCATGCTTTTTTCATGTGTTTGCTCTTTTCCCCCACAAAGCAGTAAGTCAGTAGCTTCTTTTCAGTAGCCTATTCCTCTTTCCCTTGCACCTCCAACTCCCTCCTTTTGGAAGACCAGGCCAAAGTGTTGCCTTCTCAGGACTCTAATTTAAAAAAAAGGGACACAAAGAAACCTTCAGAGTCTGAGAAGCAAGTGGGATGTACATGCTGATAACACTTGTCTGCTCTTGGGAAAACCTTCATAGGACTGCAAGATTTTATCAGCAGCACTTGGATAGAGGTGGACAGGTCTGAAGAGAGTTTGTGCCCTCTTACTAACTTTAGTGTTGTTAGACCTGCCTTGTGCAGATTTCAGCAGTGTGACTTGTTTCTGTGTGTTGTCCAGGTTCCCCAGGCTGAGGGGAATGGCATCCTTGGAGCTGCCCCCCAGGAACCTCAGATCTGCCTCAGCTGTGTCCAAGTCTGCCCTATGACTCTACAGAGCAGGAACTGCCAAGCAGTTTTTGTCGCAAAGAACACATCCCTACACGAAATAGGCATGAAACTGGCTCACTTAGGTACAAATATGAGAACTCAGAGGAAAAATACTTCTGTTTAACCCATTCTATTTCATCCTGGCATTCCTGAGCTGGTCTGCAGGATTCTTGAGGATGACCATCAGCTGTCACTGTTCAGAAAAGAACTACTCATTTTTTTTCCTGATGCTTTTTCTACCTCTTAGAGTTGTCCAGAAGAGTTAAGAACTATGATCCATGGAAACCAAGTGATTCCATTCTAGTTTTCCAGGTCTAAATCAGTTATGAGTTACTAAGATCAGTAGCAAACTAGCACGCAATAACAAACTCTGTGCTAGAGACTATCAAACATCTCCTGCTGTAGTTTTCCTTCCTCTGAAGCACTTGGTTATTATCAGAAGCAAGATCTCGAACACTTGGTTATGGAGTAGCCACACCTATGTCTCTAAGGGGTCAAAAACCAGGAAGTAGTTTTTAAAAGCCTCAAAATCATTGTTTTAGCCTATCAGCATTTTCTAGCTGATGTGATTTCGGAAGGACTGCCTGTGTTAGTGTTTAGCTTCTGGGATGGTAAAGCCAAGCAGGGACAGACATCTGCGGGTGCTGTAGATGGCCGTGAATGCAGGTAAACAGTTTGCCCACATGAGAGCAGCCCAGGTCTCACAGGTACCTTTAGGGTGTATTGGTTTTAAACCTGGTTTCAAACTAACCTGTAGGAGCAGGACGCTGCTCTGGGCTACCTCACCTCTCTGCGGGCCATCTGGTGGCTGCTGGGGGAAGGAGCTCCCAGACGGGAACACTGGATTCATCCAACGGCCCGTCCTTTGGGATGCAGGCATTGCAAACAATGGTTACTCTTGGAGTAACAAAGTTAAAAGCTGCCTAAGACTACTCTTAATCATCTACTGGCATGAATCAAGTTCTCAAATCCACGGCAGAGCCCAGCACAGACATGGGTCAGCAGATTTTGGGCAGCTGTAGCCTAGAAAAGCCCAACACAAAACCATTTGTGAAAGTGATTGTGGTGTAAAAAGCACAGAAAAGGAGCATCCTTAAAGAACCACAGATCCTAATATGATACTCTGGGTATCCAGTATGGATGTGGAGCTGACAGACAGACAGTGCTTTCAAACATGATTACAGACTTTATGTGAGTCTTCCGCAGTTTCTTCCAAGTCTTGCAGAATGTCCAAGTGATTTAACAGCCCAAGCCTAACATTTTTCCTCCACCAACAGTATCCCAGCTGGTGACACAGCTTTGCAAAAAATCCTGTTTAGGATTGAGTTCTTAGCCCAACTGTAGATATTGTAATACTCTAATTAAATATGTCTAGAAATCAGTGACTGAGCAAGTCATCTAATGCAGCCTCTCCTCTTTCATTCACAAATTAGCTGTATAGACTTTGTCTTTTTTGTTGTTCTTGTTGTGGTTTGTGTGTTGGGTTTTTTCCCTCGCTCTAGTCAGTGGTGTGAGAGAATGGCTGCCAGCCTGCCTGAAATATTCCTGTTAATCAACCTCTGCATAAAAGCTCAAGGCTATTTCTGGGCTTAAGTTTTCTGTTAAAATTCATTTATGGTCCCCAGGCTTTTTTTCTTGAGTGAGCATTAGAACACAAAATGTCTCTCTTGTCTGAGTATTTGAGAAAACACTAATATCAAAGCATCTGGACCAAATCTGAGTTTCTGTAAATAGTTTATATATAAATATACAGGAAAAGTATTTTTCAATCACATGATAATAATCTTATTTTCTGATCACAGAAACTGGCTGAGTGAGAGTTTCCAAATGGAAGTTTGATTTCTTTTAATTTCTTTGATACTAAGGAATTTAACTCCATTTACATTCTTGGATTATCTTGAGTCGTAGCAAAAGTGTCTCTAATTTAGCAAAGACAGCTTCAAAATGGAAGCTACAAGAATTTATTCTTAAGTTTAAAGAAAAAGTTTTCTGTACAGTGTTTTCCAAAAGCTTTCCATAGAGCACTTCAATTGCAAAAATCTAGATATCTATTCTAATTCCTCTCTTCCCTTGCTACTCTTTAAACAAAGATCAGTGGTGTTATTTGCCAAAAAAAGAGCTCTTTTAATAGTCACACAGACCATATCTCACAAAGTCTATGGCCCCATAGATCACAAAATATGAGCTCATGTTCTGATGAATTGTCAATTGTTTGCAGAGAGTTTGTAGGCAACATGGCTTTGGAAAGGAATTCGGAGCAACTATTTTTGCTTCCATTATTCATCCATTCCTTTTCCCCCCAAATAGTCTCTTTTCAGTTCCAAGGAATGTGCAGACTGGAAATAGCATCAGCCCTGGGGGATTTTCCTTTACCAAACCCTTGGACATTCATTTCCCAAATTAGGGTGTCTGTTGTCAACTTTTCAGAATAGCAACTCCTTCCCTTGCTCCATCCTGCGTGGGCAGCAGGGACAGGCTGCCTCGGGAAAGAGACATTCTCAATTGGGCCAAACAAAGTCAGAATAACCCCACTGCTTGTCTCCCAGCCGGCAGATGTAGACAGACATGAATTTTATTGATGGGCATAGATGGTACAACATTTCCTGGTTTATCCATAGCAGTCACTAGAGGGCAAAGCAGGTCTCCATAAAGCAAACCTGCAACCCACAAGGAGGCTCCCTGGCTCTTGCCTTTGTCTCATGAGGCTCTGGTGTGGTTCTGTCTGCAGGGCCAGAGCTGGACAGTCCCAGCCCAACTGCTGACTTACCTGGTTTGGGACATGCTCAAGTCTGTCCAGAGAATGCAATTCTCATGTGTTTCTGGTTTTGGACACAGTGTTGGCATCTATGATATTGTTTTGCTTACTTAAAAGTATCTTTCAAGGTCAAGGTGCTTGTGTTGCAGCATCCATCCAGTGATGCATCTTGCTACTAGGAGATGTCAAGGGTAAAATATGCCGAGCTGTTTTCCCCAGAATGACCTCCCAGCCAACTGTGGCTTAGATAATTCAGGATGCAGAGCTCAGACCTTTGTAGATAACACGTAGTTCTCTTCTTTAACTTCTGATTACTTCGGCATCCCAGTAGCCCCTAGGTGTTTACAGAGCTCTTGCACTGAAGTCCTGAAGTTTACTCATCATTTTGTGAAAAAAACACTTCCTTTGGTCTCTCTTGAACATGCTGCCTGATTGCTTCACACCATGCCCCTCCATGTTGATATCAGAAGCAGCAAGCTGCAGCCACCTTTTCACCCTCAGTTAGCCCTTTGCAAGTTAAAGTAGCTGTGCCATGTTGTCACATATTTTTTTCTCTTCTTGGGTGGAAATTCCTAATGCATACAGTGGTTTGGACATTGATTAAGTCATTCATCTTGCATGGCAGATCAGGAACCACCCCTGGAAGTCAGTGTGAAGCTAACCAGGGAAAATTTGACTGAGAGAGCACAGGAAGACCCTGGGAGAGAAAATCCTAGAGATGACAACTCCAGAGCAACAGAACAGTTTTCTTGGCATGGCTGCAGCCTCAGCATGTGAAAACCCACCTAAGCCAGGATAACAAGAGATGCCAATGAAGCCTTAAGCATCTCATGTGTAGGAGTAAAATCTGTTGACATGATTCCAAAAGTAAGCTGTTTTCATGTTGGTGTACATTAAAAGGCCTTTGGAGAATGTTTATGCAGCAAGAAGTCCTGACTCTTTAAACATGAGATCTGTGCTGCTGAACTTCATGATTCTCAGCATCCTGGTGAATATTAAGGCTTCTGAATTAAAAGCAGATATGTTTTGGTGTTTCAAAAATAAATGTTGGGCTTCAGGATCTGCTGCCTGAAACATACTTCAATCCAAAGTGCTCCAAATTTGAGTGAAACACTTAAAAACCCCTCCCATTGTTCTTACAGACCTGAATCCCCATTTTTCAACCAATTTGTCTTGAAGCTTTTGAGTACCAAGACTGAAATCCCCGTCTGTAGTCAGCCTCCTTCACACTATGCTCTGCCAATTACTAAGCCCTGCTTGTGTGTAGAGTGGAGGTTGCTGCAGGCCAGCCTGCATGGCAGGGACAGTTTGGCTGATGGCACCTGGTGCCACAGAAGTGGATTGAGTCCCATGTGGAAAAAGTCAGCCCTGAGCTGACAAAGGATTCCATATCAGTGGCAGGGTTTCCCTTTCTAGAGTGCAAGCCTGTGTTTTGCTGTGCAGGAAAGGCTTTTTAGTCCATAGATATGATGGCAAACTCATAAACAGCACCTCAGGTGAGTCAGGCTTCCCAATTCTGAGCCAAAATCAAGAATGCCAGTGCTCAGGCCTGGGCTGCTGAGAAATGATAATCGCTTTTTGAGTTGTGGACATGTCCTACACTGAGCCTTCTACTACCCTGAAATGAGCAGAGAGGATGTAATGGGAGGCCTATGACAATCCAAAGGAGGTTGGAAAGGCTGGGACTTTCCAGTCAACAGGATCCCAGATTTGCACCAGTGGGCACCCAGCTCCAAGTGGTGCTCTCAGCAGAGACTTGTGAACAAGTCTAGTGAGCAGCACACACAATGCAGAGTGGGGCCAGAGCATGCAGAAGCTGCTGAGCCACTGGCTGGAGCTACTGTGCATTTGGGAAAGACCAATTCTCCCAGGTCACACTGAGAGTCCCATGAAAGTCAGAGGGAGGATCTCTTTTATTTTGATGTATCTGTGTTTGACATTACTGCAGGAAGGACAAGGACCTAAGACTTGAGTTTTTTCTACTTTTACCTGTTTGAAGTGAGGTAGTTGAATGCCTGGTCTGGACTTTTTGTTTGCAAAGCAGCCACAGCTCACACTGAGCGTGGGGATAATTGTAAGTTCTCATCACTTCTGGAAAATGGGCCATTAAATAGATCATTAAGTATGGCATTATCTGCCTCATTTCAGCCACCCAGGCTGAAGAAATTTGGCTGTTGCAAGGCAAACATAGGTTCAGATTAGCGCTGGGTGCAGGCTGGCTGACCATGCTGTTGTCTCCTGCTGCACCACAAGAGCACAGGCAACCTGAGAGCTTCAAACATGTGCCATGAAGTCCACACTGGCATTTAATAGCCCCGTTTCTCAGGGGAAACAAAACTTTTCCTGAAAGCATGTTTCCAGAACACAGAGGATATCCACAGCTCCAAAGGGCCTCTGAAAGTGAAAACCAGTTTTATGCTCTTAGATCATTGATTCATGACTAGTTCAGGTTGGAAGGTCATTCAAACAGTGGCTCTTGGTATCCTGCTGTGGAATAAGATAACTTTTGTCCCTTTAGGAACCTGTTTGTCCACAGGAGAAGGCCCCTGTGAGGTACCCCATGTAAGTGGTCTGTGAGCACAGGGGTGGCTGTACCACCTCAGTCCAAAGATTCAGCTATTCCAGTGTGCTGTATCAACCAGTGACCAAAGCAATCCATGGAAAAACATGTAACAGCTTGACAAGGACATATGACTCTCCCAAATGCAACTATTTGCTATTTAGGAAGGGTCAGAGCCAGAAGGAGTTTCTCTGTCTTTAGCAGCTCTGTACATTTCTATTTCAGGAAGTTTCTCTGTCCTCCTTGTTCTCACATAGGCCTGTTGCATCCACAGCATCCTTAGACAGGAACAAATCAATCTGAGAATTGAATTGCAGAGAATAGACACGAAGAACAGTTGGAAGCAGCAGGAGAAAGCAAGCCAGCTTTTCTCTGGCTCAATTCCTTCTTGATGCAGCTGTAAGGAAGCCTTTTCCCAACATGCTGTCTTTGCCACAGCTTTGGATTTGCTGAAACAAATTTGTGAAGAATCAGGAACATACAAAAAAACCCCAAAAACTGATGAGATATTTAGCATGAATGTGAGCAAAATAAGCCAACTGTGGGGCTATGGGATGACCCCACCCAAACCTGCACGTGTTCTACAGGTCCCGGAAACAAATGTGAAGGCTCAAATAGCATTATTGTGCTACAGTGAGCTCTCTTTTTTGAAACATTTAATGATAAATGTTTGAACAGCTGCCCTTTTAGGATTCAGGGAAGGAGAGCAGTAAGGTATTGTCTTGTAGTAAAACCACAACTGGACTTTGGCCAGAGTCGAGGAATTTGTAGGTGACATGAGTACATTTTTCATGCATTCTGTTGAATCCCCTGCATGGTGTAACTTTCTCCGTGGGAGATTTAGCCAAACAGTCTGAAGAAAGAAAGAAATGTGGACAAACCAGCTTCTGTGATTTATTGCCTCAAAGCCATTCAGTAGAGATTGTCCCAGCTGGTCATAAGCTACTTATTTCCTACTTCAGTGGAGGGGAAGAAGGGTACTGGATGCACATTTTGCCCAGATAGAGATCTCTATTCTTTAATTTATCTCACACACTTAGGACAAATGAATAGTAGTGTTGATCTTATCTCATGCTTAATTTCTTGTTTATTTATTTTATTTTCTCAGTCCTCTTGCCCACCTCCCCCTTTTTTTTCCCTCACTCCCTTCAAAATAGGAAGTTCTTAACATTAGATATATATGTTGCTGGAGTGTTGATAAAACACATAAATTGACAACTTTAGTAACCACAATGCCTCATCTGGTGTGATCCCAGAGAATATAAATACTTGAGGACTATTAACTGTGTTTTCCTTCCCAAATGTCAATGGAGATTATAGATCCATTGATTAAGACCGCTGTGAAGCCCTGAGTATGTGTCTGCATTAGTATTTCAGTTCAGATCAGGAGCTCCCTGTAAACGTAGTTTGGTTTGCATTGTGGTGCCATCTTAAGGATGCTTGAATTACTGTCCCTTTGAAAGACACTTGCCTGGAGTATGTGGTCCCCTAATCCATTCCAGGCACTACTGGGAACCAGGCTGTGGATGGCAAGAATTAAAATTAAAAAAAAAAAAAAAAAAAAAAAAAACCAAGAAAAAAAACCACACCAAAAAACAAACAAACAAACAAAAAACCCCCCAAACAAACAGCAAAGCCCCAAACAATAAAACCGTGAAATGCATTTACTGTGGATGTCAGGTCCTCAGCAAAACTCTTCCTGGTCCTTGGCTCTGCTGCTTTTAGTTCATCCTATTTGCTAATGCAAACATAGTCATAGAAAATCCACAGATGATCTTCAGTGAATTTGAAGGCTTCATGAGATCTGCATGTGGAAAATTCTTATAAACACAGACTTTGAAACTCAATGTAGTGCTTTGGGATTTAAGGGCATATTTGAACTTAGCAAAAATAAGCGACTCAGTGAATATGAATAGGCACAGCCTCCGTGTTTGCAGCTTGCATATCGTTTCTGCAAACACAGTGGTTTATAATTGACTGAAAGGAGAAATACATCTTGCAACACCCACCAGCTTCTGCAGCCTGAGTGATTTCCCACCTGAGCACCTCGCTGGTCTATTTTTATCCTGTGAAGAAGTTACAGCACCATGCTGGCCATGATTTCCTTTACCTAACAGGTGCTGGTCATACTTTATTTGCAAATGGGGCATTTCATGAACTACCATGAGAGTAAAGAATTACTAGAGCTGGGGGGGCGGGGGTGAAATGGAAAGAAAGGAAGGAGGGCAAAGAATGACTTTGCAGACAAATCCTACACACTATTGAATATTTGCTGGCACAGAAAAAAAACCCCCAAACATCAGAAAAGTCATGCTTCAGTTCTCTGCTGTTACATTATCTTTTTTCTTTTCTTTTGCTACTTAGAATACCTACAAGTATGCTGCCCTCCTTGAAGCCAGCTCCTTGAAAATGAAGCATACATTTCAAAGAGTGTGTACAATATAACTCTTTGTGTTTGGCTTGGAGAAATATTTGTTGGGTGGAAAGGAAAAAAGGAATTTAAGTAGTTGGTAGTAAGCAAATGTTCCTCCAAAACCTGCTCAAAAAATGCTGAAACTAAGGACATGTCTTGGCCACGCTGGACAAAAATTGCATCTTGTGATGTTAGAAGAGAGTTGGAGCTCTTGACAGGGGAGTTGCAAAATGAAACACCCCCAGAATCTGTGAGGCACACATGCAGAGATGGGAAGGTTCACTCTGTTAGGGTGGCAATGCCAGTGTGGAGGTGACAGTGAGGACTGGTTGCCTCAGCATCTGTCCCCAGTCCAAGGCAGGGTCCCGAGCTGGTTTGAAGAGCGCTGCATCTACAGTGGAGCAGCAGTGAAAATATCTCATCTTGTCTGGCATAAAGCCACTAGAGCAGCAATAATGGAGAAGTCTGGGACACCATTAACTTCCCAATTGTTTTGCTCCAAGATAAAAGCAAAACATTCTCGATCATTTCCCTGAAGTGGGAATATAAAGAACATGTCTTTAACATCACTGATGGCTAAAATTGGATGAGCTTGTTCCTGTGTTATGGCAATCAATTCAGCCGTGTTAGGCACTGCTGCTGTCGAAGGTGCTGTGTTGGCATTTAATTTCCTGTAATCCACAATTAGCTGTCATTTCCCATTCGACTTTTTTACTGGCCATACAGGAGAATTATAAGGGGAAGGAGTGGGAACAATTATTCCATCCTCCCTTAAGTCCAATATCGCAGGGGAAATCCCTTCTCTGGCCCCCAAAGGAGGATTTTACATTAATAACCTTTGAAGGAGGCAGGGGGGAGAGGGAGCATCTTGCAGCAGGTGAACCAAAAGTCCACTGCCCACCCTTATCATCAGTCCAAGACCTACGCTTTAAGATGTGTAAGCTTAGCCTCTTTATTGTCTCAAAACTTCCTTAAGCCAGAAAAATGTTGGTATCCCCTGTGTACAGATGTGTCCCAGATCCCTGGGACCCAGGGCTCGGAGGGAAACATGAAGACTGCTTGGATAGTGCTGCCAGCTTGTGCTACAAGTTGCTCCACAACACCCACTGAAGTTACCACTGGTGAAAGAATGAGAGGGGGCTTTTAACTCCAAACTTGTCAACTTGATAGTAAATCTCCCTTTTTACTTTTCCTTAGTTCCACACATGAGCCCAAATCTTCTACAACAGCATTTCTGGTGAGTTGGCAAGAGAAACAATGATGAACTCGCCCCCCAGGTGACATGGTCTACCTGCTTTATGCTCCCCAGGCAAACCAGAGAGGACAACTGATTTGGATCACCTTCTGTTTGCTGAGCATGCATAGATGAGACGATTAGCTCAAATAAGTGGGTAGGACTGAACTTTCTTTGCATATATTTGTTCTGTCCTCATTTCTTTTCATTTGGACTCGGGTGCCAAAGCACGTTACCATGATGAATATACGAAGGCCTTGGAAAATTAGAATTAAATATGTGTATTTTTTGTAAGTTGAGACATCATAGAAAAGGGAACTCTAAATCTAGTGTAAATAGCTATCAACATTCTTCTGTTTGTTTTTCAGTGCGATTGTCTAAGCATGCTATACCTCATGTTTTAAAATAATACTTGAGCTGAGCTGATGCCAGGCTGCATCTCTTTTCTATCAGGATTCCTAAGCAGCACGTACTCAGCCAAGGAGAACAGGATGGGCACTTGGGTCTGGTGTCCAAAGCTTCCATGCACCACCCGCCCAGCACTTCACAGCAGGGCCCGGGGTGAAATGCGTCTGGATTAAGTATCTTGCTTGGGCACTAAACAGAACAACAGAAAAGCTTTGTCATGCTTTTGTGTTTTGTTTTGTTTTGTTTTGGGGTTTTTTGTTGGTTTTTTTTTAATTTCCAAACTGTCATAATTCTCTGTCAGTTAGCAGTTCCCTGTGCATATTTTGGAGTTAGCTTAATAAACTCAGGGTTGCTTGAGCCAGGACTTGAATTCTTTCATTTACATTCAGAGAAGCTGGAAGACTTTCCCTAAGTTTGTTTGAAGCCTCAGGTTCATGCAACCACCTAAGAGAAGCTCAATTTTATGCATGCAGAAGAGATACCTCAATGCTTGAAGTAATTTCCAGGGAATGATAATTTCTCACAGTTTGTTTGACTTTCATCATCAAACAGTCAAAAAGTTACTCAGTTTTTGACTGATTTTGGCCTGAAGCTGCCCACAGCAGAACCGAACATTCCAGGAAAAGTCATGATTTCAGCATATTTTGAATTCCAGAATACAAACAAATGTGGTTTCCCTTGAAAGAAGTAAAAAACCAATTATTATTTCATTTTGAAAGACAATTTGGAAATAAAAAATTAAAACATTGAACATAAAAGTTCTTCAATGGTTTAGAAAAACATCATTTCATTTTAGGCTTTGCTACACTGCTTTTCCATTTAGATGAAAATGATATTTTGGTTGACAAGTAGCTCAGTTAAAACCTCCCTTCTGGCTGTCTTCATGCTCCTCTCCTGTACAAGACATGCTCAGCTGAAGGCAGAGGAACAAGATCAAAACCATCATCTTGATCCGTCCAGGCAGAGTCTGTATCCTGGGTCCATGCTCTGAAAGATGTGCAGCTCCTGGAATCCAAGTGCTTTTTTTACAATCAAAGTGTTCCTTTGACGCCCGTTATGAAGAATTTCCAGTTAACGCAAGAGCAGCAGCTTTTCTGCCCAGAGACCTCTCTCAAGTGAGGTACTCATTGCTTGCTCCCATGGGAAATAGAGGGAGATATGGTCAAGGAAATGAAAAAAAACAAAGGCAAATCTAATTAAAACTATATTTTCCATTACAGGAACAATCAGGCTGGGAAATCAGTGTTATTTGACATCATTGTGGTCAAGAATACCGCAGATACATGGAAAGTCTTGGACTTGAGATGCGTGTGCATTTATCTCTGCATGGACACACACATGTATCTCCAGAGGTATCCTAAGCCATTCCAAGATATTTGCATGTAAAATTAAACCTTCTTCCACTCTGCTTGGGCCATGAAGATATTTAACCCTCACCTGTAGCAAAGATCTAAGTTCCTGTTGAAGTCTAGGAGCCCAGACAGGCAGAAGGATCCTCCTGTGCTGGTCCTGCAGGGTGTGGGCACTATTCCAGCTCAGTTACTGTGGCTGGAGTGCTGCAGCTCTGGGCAGAGGTCTGCTGAGCCAGCCTCGATGCTCTTGGAGATGAAAACGTGCAAGTAAAAAATCTGCACACACATCCCACCACCCCCGCCCCCGAGGCTCATTTTTGGGTGGAGGAGGGCCAGGCTGCCTACACAGGCATCATGTCCATAAGGCAGCAGGTTCCAGTGGAGTTCAGATACCTGGGACCTTTCAAGGAGTATAGGAACATGTCCAATTTGCAAGTTTCAAAGCCATTGGGAAGCAGCGAGTCATTGGAGAGATCTGATAAATTCTTTGTTAGAGGCTTGTTCCAGTTCTAATTAATCACATTCAATAACAATTCAATTAGTGCCATGAGTTAAAAATTACCAAGTTAGCTGCACATACTGAGATGGACACATTCAGGGCTGAGACAAAAATAGTCTGGCAGAAATGAGAGGCATTGAATAAGGCAATGATCTCCTGGGACATTTCTGGAAATTGTTCATGGCAATTTTCCATGTCCTCATTCTCCAAATGCTGCTGGTATTGCTTTCCCTCTCTGACCTGGGGCCTTCATGCCAGATCTCACACACATTTTTCTCTTGCTAATGGGCAAGAGTGGAGCCTTCTGGTGTGAGTGGGTGCAGTGGTTAGAGAGCAGACTGGGACCTCTCTTAGAAACTCAGTCCCACTCTGCTCAGAGCTCTCTGTACACACAACAAAAAGAAGCAGCCCTGGGAAGATTAATACAGACAAAACAACAAGCAAAAGGAATATAATTGAATAGGATCATTGTCCCTGAGAGCCAATGGTCCCAGCAGTACAGCTGCCAGCTCTCAGGCTGCTGGACACCACACTCATGTCTACCAATGGAAATACACTGAACATCACCATCCCTTTGACTTCTATCAGCCATTTCTTCATGTATTTAATCTCTTTTAGTTTCATGCATTTAATCTAGATTTTACAGGTCTTGGATTACACTCACTGTTTCTATTGCATCAAATACAACAGGGTTCTGACTTGGACTTTCTGACTGGTAAAAAAGGAGATCAAGTTAAAGTCATCGTCCCGCACTTTATAGCATTAAAATGTTAGTGATGTAAGTATACTGAAGGAGCAGAGAAACTCTTCTATCAAGAGGAAACAAGAAATACCGGAATAAAAATACTCAGTGGTTCTTTAAATAAGAAAATAAAAATTAAACAATGGAAATGATCTTCTGCAATCTAGGCCCATAATTTGCCCTGTATTTTTGAGGTGAAATGCCTTTTGGTTGCTTTGTTAGTGCATCTCCATTTGGCACTTCCTCAACAAGTCAGAATATTGACCTCTAATCTCATTTTGCATAGAAAAGTATGAACAAATTCCAGTTGCAGTCAATTAGAACAATATATATCATTCTGGGTAAATGATATATATTGTTCTAATTGTTCTAAAAATTACTGAGAGTTGTTTTCCCATGTATCATCAACTGAGACACAGCTGGGGCGGTGCTGGCGATGGGGCTGATGCACAACATGGATGTAACTAATGAAATGGGAACTCTGAAGATGAAGCAGTGGCAAAAATAAACCTCTAATTCAGCAGCCAGATGAGCAGTGGGAATGATTTCTTCACCACACAGTGTCTCTGTGGCTCCCACCCCAATAGGTGCAGATGTGCTGTTTTATGATGATCCAAAGCCCACTCCAATAACAGGAAAAGGGCTTTCTATTAATTTCTTTGAGCTTTCCACTTGCCTTACAGAGGCAACTGTTTATGGTTCAAGCCGCAGCTGCAGAAGCCTCTCTCTAGGATGGATTAAAATGGATGGGCACCAAGAAAGCAGGAGGCTGCAGAAACCCCCCAGGATCCCAGAGCAATTCCATCACTGTCTTCTAGTGGCCAGTGGCATTGCTGATAAAAATGCCATCACAGTCCATAAGCTGCTGCTTCTACACGTGTTGGGGGCCTGATTGCACCAATAGTTCTTAATTGTTCTGATCAGCCTCACCTCCACCCACAGCCCTCGCTCATCAACCCAGGGATCCTATTCAGGCTCAGAATGGGCCGTTGAGCTCTGGTTTGAGTTATGCTGCAGGACTGTGGTGGTCTGCGCTTTCCTGGCAATGAATCCCACTGATCCAGGCTCTGGAGCACAGACTGACTTCTGCCCTGGCTCTGGATATGCCTTCCTGCTGTGATTCTGCCTGAATGTGACCTAAGGTCTAACTTCACACCTGCCTCATCACCAGGGATTCTCCAGTGATCTGAATCCTTAGCTGAGCCTGGCTGCTTTCTGTGGCCTGCCTTGTTTGGGTGTTGTGGATGGGCTCCTGGTTGGTGAGGCCCCAGTGCTACCAGTCAGTCCTTGCAAATGTGCTGGGCACCTTGGGTGCAGAAAATCTCAATGTAGTAGCTGAATTTCCTAAATCACTTGTTTTAGCTAAGGAATTGTCCAGGCAGTTTTTAATGTGGGTAAGTACATTAGATACATGCTTTTACTTTGAGGGTTTCCTCTATCCTGATGAAAGAGGATTAAGGAATATGCTGCTCCTGCACCCCATGCAGACCTTGCTTTGGAGAGGCAGGAGCTGCAGCAGCCTGTTTTCAGCCACTGCCTCTTCTGCACACCCCTTAGCTGGGTGCAGTGCAGGAATTTGGCCCTTGACAGGACCCTGCACTCGCTGAGGCCAGCCTTGGCACAGGGAGTATCAGCTCTGTGACCCTTGTGGATGTCAGTAGTAGATGAATAGGCATGACCGAGGCCCTACAGCATGCCAAGTTTGTAAACTGTTTTTGTCAAGGACTATCTTTTCAGTGCAGATGGAGCACCTACCTTTGTGTGGTTTTGGTCATGATTCCAGGTGCTGCTGCAATGTAAATACTTACTAGAGTAATATCCAAACTCTGGCTGCTTTTGTTTTGCTTTTCATAAGCTCACATACCAGAGAGGGCTGGAATTCAGGATTTACCAATAATAGACCCTGCTCCAAAGGGGATACTGTTGTCCCTGGCAGTGTGTAGAGTGGGTGAGGTATGTTAGCAGATAGATGTGGTTATTCTTGGGAATAAATAACTAGGATTGCTTCTGTGAGTGCCTTGGGAAATATTTAAATGTCCTGCTTGTTGAAAATACTTGAACTTACATAATCAATTACATTGAAATGATCCCTGAGATCATTGAATCCAACCTTTGATCAAATACCATTATGTCAACTGGACCATGGCACTGAGTGCCACATCCAGTCTTTTCTTAAACACCTCGAGGTGTGGTGACTCCAACACCTTGCTGGGGAGCTCATGCCAATGTTTAATCACCATTTTTGCAAAGAAATTCCTCCTGCTGTCCAACCTAAACTTCCCCTGGTGCAACCTGAGACTACGTCCTCTTGTCCTGTCATTGGTTGCCTGGGAGAAGAGCCTGACCCTCACCTGGCTACACCCTTGTTTGAGGGAGTTGTGGAGAGTGGGAAGGTCCCCCTGAGACTTCTTTTCTCCAGGCTAAACACTCCACAGCTCCCTCAGCCGCTCCTTACAGGATTTGTGCTCCAGACCCTTCACCAGCTCCAGTTGCCCTTCTCTGGACTTGCTCCAGCACCTCAATGTCCTTCTTGAATTGAGAGGACCAGAACTGGAGACAGTACTCGAGGTGTGGCCTCACCAGTGCTGAGTACAGGGGACATGTCCAAGTTCCTAGTTCTTGAAAGAGCTGTGGGGTTTGAAAAACTAGTTTTTGTTTCAAAATCTATTTTGTCATGTGTTTTAAATGAGTCATTTCAAGGGGGAAAATTCCTTCAAATCAACCTATTGTGTTTTGACACAAAACCAGAGCCCTTGCTGTGCAAACAATAGGGGCTGCATTGCCAGCATCTCCCTTGCCTCAGCTGCAACAGACCATGCACTTTACGCTGCTCGACTGGAATCCAAACTGTCGTGTGTGGATTAAGTGGTTGAAGTGGTCTGAGATCAGAGAACAAGGCTGAGGGCTGCAGTCCTCCAGGAAGAGGGATGAATCCTGGGTTTCAGGGTGTCCTGCTGGCTTTGGTAACAGTTTGGTAACATGTGGGGGTCGTAGCACTCTTCAGAATGCTCCTTCAGGCAGTGCTTGCATGGTCATCCCAGGGGATGCCGGATGCCAGTCTTTAATTCAGCATCAAACAGTCTAATATCTAAATCTGTCATATGTGACAGAGTCACTTTGTGAGCAAGCCCATTTTTCATGAGCTGCTGCTTTATCTCTCTCTTCCTCATTTTCTTCTGTTTCATCTTCTTCTGACTTCTGTTTTATTTTTCCCTCTGGCCAACCTGCCTGATCCTTATTTTTTGCTTGAAAGTCTTTTACTATCTGAAAGCTGAAATTGTGGACCATATGGGTACTTAATGCAGGCCACCTGCATGCATCCAGGGACTCTACACAGTCCATGAATTGTGTGCATGACAACCTCAGTGTAAAATGTTCTGCAACCAGAAACTGCAGATATGAGTCAGGCTGCTGCCAAGACATGGTGGAAACCCTAAATTCTTATGTGATTCCTTTCTGTCCTGTAAATGTTGCTTATTTGCATAAATTCAGAGGAGCCTCTTGGATTGCCCCAAAGCTGCAGCTGTTCCACTGAATTAATCTCAACCACCTCAAATATTTTGTGCTGCAATTTTGCCAGCACCCACTGCAGGCACAGCTGTAGGGCACAGCAATTTGTTTCCATATGTTCTTCACACAGCACATGTAGTAGCACCCAAAGGTGCAAAATGTTGCTAATGGGACAGGTCCAAAAATTTTAGATGTATTTATTAAGTGCTTGGAGTTTGGTCTTGCTGTAATTATGTATGCAATTTATGCAGTGGAGCTTAAACCTGCAAATACAATGCAAGCAGCAGATAGCCATAATTATGGTGCTAATAAGTGGTGTTTTGTAAGTGGTCTCCTGGCAAGATGTCCTGTGTAGGCTGTTATGCAAGCCATTTCTCCTTTATTAATTGTTGCTAATTATGTTTTCACTGTGAATGATCCATTAACTAGCTTAGCATGGCAGAGTTGAACAAGAAAAAAGTATTACATTTTCTCAGAGAATAAGTAGAAAACAACATAATTCTTGGCTGGGGCTCTAACTGGTACTTGCCCTCCTCAGATGTGTTCCTTACCACTGTTTATGGGCTTTCAGGACCTGCGGGCTGTACAGCTTGTAAAAGGAGCACGCAGGTGATATCATCTGTTCTCTTTCTCTATAGTGCTAGTGATTCAATGTCTAAATCTTTTATTCAAAGTAAAAAGCAACCCAGCTTTTGCTGTATGTAAAAGCATATTATAATGATGGCCAAGATGTGATTTGAATGCTTTAAGCAGTAACAATGGCATGAATCATCCACTCAGAAGATGCAGTTGCCTTCAAACAAATCTGGATACAACCTTATCCTCAAGGTACTCATGAAGGACCTGCTGCAGGTTTCTCTTATAACAAGTACTTATTTCATGGAGCTTGGATACAATTACTTATCCAGAAAAGCAGTGGCATTATCCGGTAAAAACTTTAATTGAAGATTGCTGTCTACATAAATATATACAAGAGACAGGCCTAATCTGATTTGGTTCCAACACCCTAATAGCATTCTAAAATAGTTACTGAGTAAAACAGACTCTATAAACAAATATGGCTACATTTGTCTACTGAGTAGTTTACATAATTAAGAGGGAACCCAAAGGGAGTAAGGATTTATGAAGATGCTTGTTTGCAAAGCAAGAATATACAACATATTGTCCTCAAATCCAAGGCTTAGAGAACAAATGGGTCTTTGAAAATATGTCATGGTGGAAGACCATGAGGAAAGGATCAGGGTTTTAACCAAGCCATTACAAACAAGAGGTGAAAAGAAACAGTCTGCAGTCCAGGTTAGCAACAGAACTGGGAAAAGAGCAGCCAGGCTGAGACTACTGCAGACTGTCAGCACTGTCACAGCAACACAGAGAGACTGTCAGCTCTGTCACAGCAGCACATGATGAGCAACCCAGGGATTGGAAAATACCTGTATGAGCAGCCGCCCCTCACTGCCAGTGGGTGTTGATGCTCCACAGGAAGGACTCTCTTGAAACACCTACAGAGAGCACAGGGAAAATGGGCAGTGTGGAGAATGTCTGGGAAAGCAAGAGCAGAATTCCAGCGTTGTGCAGCTCTGGGGAGGAATTACAGACCCTCCCAGGGCACCTGGAGCAGCTCTAGCACTGTACCACTCCCTTACTCAGGTGTATTTCTGCATGAGGAGTAGGGAACTTGGTTATTGCAAATGCCTACTGCTATGCTGCTTGTGGTTTTCTTCCCTTATCCTGCTATATTTTATTCCCTTTGGTTAAATTTCTTTATGTAGTTTGCTGTTTTCTTGTTATTCTGTTTTAAATTCCCAGTTAAACCCTCCAACTTGTTTAATTAAAGGCTAAAGACAGCAGAGCTTAGGGATTGGTCCAAAGTTATCAAAATCCTTATAGATTCAAGAGGTGTAACATGTAAATACACAACTGCTTCTCCATTGGGGTGTGACTCATGGCCACAGGGCCGGTGCTTCCCTACAGGGGTGCAGGCAAGCAGAGGGTATCCAGATTTCTCCTTTGTCCTCCAGTTTGCAGGGAGAGCTGTACAAAAGCTCTGTGAACTGACTCTTCATCTGGAAATCTGGGGTAATCGTTGTATGTGTTTAAAATGACTTTTAGGTGAAGCTGGTTCCGATTATGTATTCAAGATGGGAAAATATTGGGAAAGCTGATTATGAGCAATGCTCTTCCACAGTGCTGCAGAGAAAACTGTTCTCAGCTAAGATGAAGAATCTTTCATTTGTGCAGGTGATTCCAAAAGCAGGAAGAACTATGAGAACATGGGGAGTCACTTTCCATCCAGTTGTCAGGATCAGATTGACAGTGATCAATCTCCTCCACATCATGTCCTATCTGTGTCTATTTGGTGTACAAACATAAACTTCCAGGCTGACTGGGACTGGAACTGTGAATAGTGGGCAGTGGGTGCACAATCAGACCTCTGCAAGATGTGTGGTGCATATGTGCCAAGCTTATTTTGGCCTCTGGATCAGGAATATATGGTCTGTTAATGCAAGTATTGTCCACTGAATATATATGTACTAGCCTGGCCCCAAAGATTACAGTTTGCTGGAGGATACTGCTTTGGAAGAGATTAGATTAACTGTAGAGTGATTTTTAAAGGGTATTTTTCCTTTAAGCATTATGAGGGTATTGAAATGATTGATAACCATTTAAATATAACTAGAGTCTGAGAAAGAACTTGGTGGATAAATGCCATTTAAGATAAAGGTTTCAGTGAGATTTGCTTCAAATATCTTCAAATGTATAATTTTTCACAGAATCACTTTTTGAGCAGCTGTTCCAGCTGGATGGTGAATCCCAGGCAGCTGCTTTCATACCCTTCCTGCACAATAGCACATACTGCAGCTAAACCAGGGTGGCACTTGTGCAACTTGTGCATTGCATCTTGCATGTCTGTGCCCTCCACTGCAGTTTGTTTTAGCAAGAGAATACACTACACTGCTCTGGCCAGAAGATGGCAATGAGAAATGAGGTTTAACACTTAATTTTTTTTATCAAGTATTGTACTGTGATGCTTCAAGCTGATTGCATCTTATATGTCAAACCTTTCCAGACAGAGGGGGATTTTTTTTAATAATTAAAAAAACCCCAGCTTTGTCTCTACACAGATGAGCCACAAGTGGGCTGTGTCTGAGGACATGCAGCAGGATGGAATGTAGGTGGCAGTTTAAAATCAATTTTCCCTTAATTGTTCTTTCATATCTGGTTTCCGTGCACTACATAGTGGTTTTAAAGCCCAAAAATGTTCAGTAGCTGTGTTTTAAGGACTTTGGGAACACCAGATGGCTGAAGATTCACTTGAGCACTGGGGTCCCAAGGGTAGCTACTCCCCTGTGGCTTCAGCTGATGGGTTTTTAACAGTGTGGGGGAGATTTGTTAGAATGTGTTGATTTCTAAAGTAGGAATGTAGTTTTAACACAAGGTTCATTGCCAGAGGTTCCTCAGCACCAGTGAAAATGAAGCTGTGTAGTTGCCCTTCAGGAGCTGGAGGCACAGGAAATTATTACTCACCTGTTCCAGGGACATGAGGGTGTTGTTCCTTGTCTGGCACTGAACCTGGTGTGGCAGCTCTGGCTCCACCATGAGATGTATCCCCCAGAGCACTTTGTGCTGCATTTCTTTGGGTTTTACTCTCACCTCCAGAAAGACCTTGGTTCTTCATACAAGATAAGAACCTCAAAAGATTGTTTCCCATCAAGCTCTTGCTATTGTTTTTATCACACTGACTCCTAATACCCATCAGAAGTAGCAGAGTGGAGTTGGCAGAGGCAAACTCACAGGGGTAGAAGAGGAAATTTCTCTCCTCCTGTAGTATTTCCATGTTTGACTGCAAAGCTGTGTGCCCAGAAGTAGATGGGTTTTACTACTAGGGAATAACTTAGAACTGAGCAGTTCTTCTGACCTGAGTGAATGATCAGTTCTTTCAAACTTCCCCCTCAAACAGAAACAAAGATAATGAAGAGTTTGTAAACTTTGCAGAGCCTCCTTTGCTGATCCCCAGAAAGCGAGATGTGTTTCCAGCAGGAAAATGGACAGCAGGAGAATACCAAAGAGAGCAGACTAGAAGAGAAGTAAAACCACCAAGGGGATAAGGTCAGAAGTTGGTGTAAGAGCCAGGCTGAGAGCTTCCCTTATTGCCTAATCCATGTTCCCCCAGGTCATCTCTTGAGACAGGAACTCATACCCCACCATTTCAGAGTCCTGCTGAGGTTGTTTTACCAACACAAACTGACTGTGGCTCCTGGACCTGCTATTCTGCATCTCCTTTTTGGGGTAGGGCAGCATTTGGGGCTCTCCCTGTAGGGCAAGGGAGCAGGTTTGTGGTGTGTGTTGTGCACCTTGATGGCCATTTATGAGCAAGTGATTAATTTTAGCTTCCTTGTTTGCTCTCAATTCAACAGTTATAATGAAGACTCTCCAGTGTCCTCTGCTGTTCTTTAACAACTCAACTAAACCTAGTGTCAACAAGGAAGCAGCTAATCAAAGGCTGCTGGCATAAATGATCAGAGCCAGGATAACACAATTAATGCACATGCCTCCACAGGTGCCCCATGCCCACTCTGTTTGCCTTTCCCTGGTTTTGCATTAACCTGGCACTGCCATCCTGCGCCTGTGTGGGCTGATGATCACAACTGTATCGTTTTATGGGACTGGAAGTATCTGAGTGCACCATTTTCTCTGCTTGCTCTCATTTGCCAGGGCTGAGAATCAGCTCTTTTTTAGGGACAGTCTGCAGAGGTTATGTCCTCAGTGGGAAAACTTTGGTTAAATAGTCCAAATTGGTTGGTTTGTTTCATGGGACACATTCTGACACCCACACACGGGTTCATTCTCCCATGTCACTCCAGGTTGGATTGTGGTTTTTGGAGTTACTCTGTTGCTCAGTGCTGGGATTACAGGAGCAGATCTGTGGAGTCAACGCAGCCATCGTTTGTGATGAGGGCTCAGCCAGCAGGATGACAGATGCAAGGCAGAGGCTGAATATTTGCTGTGATACCTGGACCATCTGTGTCAGAGGCAAGGACGACCATTCATCCTCTCCTGCCTGTTCCCAGGCACCTTGGACTCAGGGGTGGGAGTGGGGATAACAGCTGGATATGAAGGTACAATCAGGAGCTGTGTGTTTTAGGGTGTGTATTCAAGGTTGCTCTTCTGTGCAGGTCAGGATTGTCCCTGGTCTTTGACCCTGGCACATTTTCACTGTAGGTTGTGTGGTGCTGGACTCTCAGTTTCCTACCTTATTGAAGACTACAGTGAAGAGGCAAATCTGACCAGAGAATTTCTCTTTTAAGGAGAAGTGAGCAAAACCAGAGAAAAGTGCTGCAAACATAGGTTCACTGATAAAAAAATATCACAGAAAAGTAAAATAGTACCACTTCTGTCTTCTCACGTTCCTATTTTTTCCACTGTATTTATCTGTTTTTCTCTAGTTTCTGCTTCTTTGCTGTTTATATGCCTCATTCCAGCCTTTCACATGCAAATGCATTTTGGCAGGAGGTGTAGAGACTCCACTGGACGGACATGAGTCCCAGTCCAGCAGGGTACTTGTCGAGAAGTCTGCTTAAAGTTAAGTTTGCAAAAGTGAACCCCAGCTATACAGGACATGCAAAGAGGACCACCATGGGTGGATGCTTTCTTCAATTTTTTTTGACAGAAGAGAGGTGCCAAGCAATCAAAACCTGTTTAGACAGTGGCAAGTAATAAATCAAGGGTCTGATATTTTAAGCACAGGGTTGTGTAACATTCATAAAGGAAGAATAGTTCTGCCAGCCATGCTGGTTATTCATCATCTTCTCCATCAGTTTAGCCAGTCTCAGGTATTCAAGTTGTTCCTTACACCTTTTTATTTCTTAGTAAGCATTACTTTATTTTTTAGGGAGCACAGAAATAAGAATAGAGAATGAACATAATGATGACAAATGGTTGCTTTGGCCTTCTCTGGGAAGACTGTGATAACCTTGGTCTGGTCTTTGTGTGCTTCTTCTGCTCTGCCATGTGAGTTCACTGAGGTGGCCCTGGGCTGGCAGACCTCCAGATCGGCGTGTGTCTGACATTGTTCAGTGGGAACGCTCTGTGCAGACCCAGGCACGCTCCTCTCCTTGGCATCAGGAGAAACAAAACAAAAGACCTTGGTTCCAGGTTTGTTGGTTTTATCAGCACACATGGTTGCCTCCTCAGTCTTCCTCCTCAGTCTTCCAAAAGCTGTTCCAACCCCAAGTCCAGATCATTGGTACTATCTGGCAAATCCCTCTTCACTTGCCAGCCATACACAATTGGCTTCCTTGGAGCTGATGAGTAATGTTTACCTGCTGCAAGCTGGTTATGAGCATGGAGAAACAGCTGAACATCCATAAATCACTAATTATTGTCTCTTTGTCCACCTTCTTGCTCAGCTTAAGCAGAGGTTTTGTGCAAAACTGATTCTTCCAAGGCCTTTGTCTGTGGGCAGCTTGATCTTCCAGGTGAGAGAAGGTGTAATGGATACTACTGATTTTGAGAAGAGTTCCACTTCAGGCATAAAATATATCCCAAATATGTTCTACTTCAAAGCCTTTGACAGAAAAATCATTAGTTTTCCTTGTCCAGTGGTTTTTTTTTGTTGTTTTTTTGTTTTTTTTTTTCCAGAAGAAAATAAAGGTTATACTATCAGTGCTCAACATGACAAAATCACCTGTTTTCAGCTTAGCTTTAGGGAGAATCAGTCAACCTATAATGGTAAAGATTGTTGTTATCAGATTTCTCAGGTTGCTGTAAGGGATGAATTACACTGGAATTGCAGAATAATGCAGTCTAGGAGGGGCCTGCATCCATGCTTAGCTAGTGCCTGTTAGAAACAGTGTGAGAGGAGAGGCTTCCAATCGTACAGAATTTTTCCTGTGTTGAACCTATTGGTTGGGTGACCAACTGGGAAATATTAAGCTGGCTGTGAGCATTTGGTGCCTCTGATCTGTGTTAATGGGGGATAGCGAGAGACAAACTATTATTCCACTCACATTAAACATTAAAGAGTTGCATTCAAATGCCCTAGTAGAAAGGAATTACTTGTGTCTTTTTGATCAGTGGGTGGTTCTTCTAGATTTGACACTGGCGTGTGTCTGACTTGTGCACCCAGCTATATTTTTGAACAGCAGTAGGAGTTAAATTATCCTTTCTAAAGGGGATGGATGCCCAGCTGGGGTTAATGCAGAAACATCAACAAATGGCTGTGCTTTGAGATGCCTCTGGAATAGCTGCAATTTCTGGATTCTGCTCCCAAATGCATTTGGACAAAGGTAGAAAGTGTGAGGTTATAAGGGAGAATTCATAGCCCTATTTTATTGGGGAAAAAGAAAAGGGGTGGATCATGATCTAGCTAGTGTTGGCTGGTGAGTGCTGATGAGTCTTTACCTGCAGGTAGGTAGTACATGAAGAGATGGCTGAGCAGATGTGGATTTAGAACAGAAATATAGAAAATCTGAAGGTAGGAAGAGAAATATGGAGGTTTTCTGCTCCAAATTTCAGCTCAAAGAGGTAGCTTCAAAGTTGAATTGGATTGCTCAGGGCCTTGTTCAGCTCCCTGCTATGTCCAAGGATGCACATCACCGGCCTAAATCCTAGCTTTTATTGTGAGTAATTTTTTTTTTATGTAGAAATATATGTATCCTTAGTTGTCTCTGCTTAGCATAAAGAGAATTGAAAGACAAAGGCCAACATGAATATCTCTGAGGGTTTCCTAAAGGGGACTTGAAACCACTCAGAAAGAAAAGACCAGTAAGCGAATGCTGATGCTCAGGAGATGGGCTTCAGATTCAGGGCAAATAAGAATCAAAGGGAAAAATGTTCTCTTGTAGATAAATTTAAAAAGAGCTTAAGAAACCAAGAAAACTAAAGTAAAATAATCAAATGCCTCTCACCATTCAGTGCTGTTTTTCCTCCATGAGCATTACTTAGCTCCTTGCTTCCCTGCCTCTTGGTTTCCTGTTGCCTTAGAGTCAGAGAAGAGAGGTCTCGGGGAAGCACTCAAATTCCATTCTGCACTTCAGGGCCTGCCAGGGAAGGCAATGGGCTTCCAGCTGCCCTGGACAAGCCTGGTTTGCCGACCCCACGGGCTAGTGGCCAGTACATTTCTTTGTTTGTTGTAGCCTCCGTTGGGATGCAAAGAGAGTGCCAGCCATGGATTTCATTAATTCCACCATCAGTAGGTCTGAATTCATTGCCACTAATACAATGCCTTTTTTCTATGTGCTGTGCCAGGGGTATTTTTTTTTTGACACCATGTGTGACCTCCTGTTATTTCTCAACAAATGTTGGCAGGCACAGCACAGCTGGCAGAGCAAAGCAGCACAGTGTGTCACAAACTGCTGAGTGCATCCATGCTGAAATGAACAGCCAATTCCAGAGAGCAATGAAAATTAAATCAATAAGAAAGAAAAACATGCCACTATTGCTCCCCTTTACTCCTGCTTTGACTGCTTCTTCCCATTGCACATGTTAACTCTTCTGACTGGGACGCAGGCAATAGCCAGAAAAACATTACCACAGAGTTTCAGAGTTATATTTTTATATCTGTTCTATCCTTCTAAAACTTCCCCAGACTTCTGTAAAACAGGTCTTAATAAACTATTCACAAGCAACTTAGCAATGATTTCATTTCTCTGAGCTGACGTTCAGACTCTGCTTTTTGATTTTACTTGTTCAAATAATATATTGCAAATAACAATTACAGTAAATGGTCGTAATTTCCAACAGTGGATAACCCACTTTTCCCACCTTCCTTTCTTCTTTGGGGTTCTGTGCCTCTCCTCTGTTGCTGTCTGTGTTGCTGTGGCAGAGCAGAGCAGGGTGAAGTGCTGCAGTTGGTCATAGGCAGCCTGAGCTTTGCTGATGACAGAAATTGCTGTGATGGCTTAAACTGCTCAGGTGCAGGACAGAGGGCTGGGTAGTGCTGCAGAACATGGCTGTTGGGGATACTGGGTTTGCTTCTTTATTAACGAATCACTTTCACGTGCTAAGGAGCAGCTGTGCCATCCTAGGAACTTGCCCTGCCCCAGCCATCCTGCAGCCAGTCCCAGCCTCTCTGTTTGCCCCTGCTCATCTTCCCCTCTGCTTAGGCCACAAGAGGGCTCAGACCCTGCTGTCAGCCCAGGGCTCACACTGCTGGGATTCACCCAGCCCTAAAGCTCTTCAGCTCAGGGTGGTTTGGATTCAGCCCTGTCCCTCAGGGTGGGTAACATACAAACACATTTGGGCTCCTGACTTATGACAGGATTTTATTGAGCAGCTGTCATAGCACATTTAATTTGACCCATTTTAGGATGACCATGGTAGGAGGCAAGTGCTCAAGGGGCAGGTTTCTGCTGGGACACCCTCTGCACTCTGTCAGAGCCATGTGTATAATTTGGTGTGCTCAGTATGGCACACTGGACTGGAGAGTAGGGGGTATGCTCCCTGCCAACAGGCCTCTCAAGATGGCAAGGCAAAAAGAAATAGCTTCAATACAACTATCCTGCAAGCCTGGTTCTTCAGTGGATTGTCATTTTTTTGGCACCAAGGAGAGCATTTTAAGCTGATGAGAAAATGCAATAGACTGATTTACTTGGATGCTTTCAATGTTTCTTTGACTTTAGCCAGGGGAGCCCAAAAGGGGGGTAGAGAAAACCAAAATATAATGCTGCACAAGGCTCGTTTGTATGCACTGGGGCTTGCAGACACTCACTAAACTTGTACCTGCCTGTGGGCCAAGTGGAAAAGGAGGGCAGGCAGAGGGAATTTTGCTCTTGCTCAGATTAACAGCCACTGTCATCAGCCCCAGGTGGGGCCATGCAGTTTGGAAAAGTTGAGAAAAAAGTGTGTAGCTTATACCTGCTCCCTCTGCAGTCTGCACACCTCTCTGATTGTTGTTGGCCCTCTGGCTCACCCCCCTCTTCCTCCCCGCAGGGATGGGTCTGTGGAGCTGGGCCACCCAGGTGGCACTGATGAGATGAAGCATCCTGCGAGCAGGAAAATAAACCTGAAGTCTGAAAGGATAGAAATAAACCCATTTCTTATCTTCTCATGAGCAAATACTGCTTTTATCTCCGCTAAAGAGCCCATTCCAGAGCAAAACAAAAGCTAAGCAGAGACCCTAAGTTAGGTGCCCCAGAGCAGTGATATATTGTCAACAGGAGCATCTCATGCTTTTCCAGTAGCAGCATCTCATTCCTACTCTATTTTCTCAGATTGGCTGGTCTCTTGTCTCCTTGGTGTCCATTTAAAGCCTGCAGAAGGGGTCTGTAAGCCATTCGGGTGACACTAATTGCTCCTCTGGCTGAGGTGTTTGATGTCAGAGGATGAGACAGGCAGAAATGAGGACGTGAGGATAAACAAGTCCTGACAAACAAGTACTGGTATTGGTGGCTTTTGGAAATGAGGAAGTGTGACCCATCCTTGAGGCCCCAGGGCTGGCACCAAACCTTGTACAACAGAAAGCCAAAGAGGGGGAATTGCAGTGGAAGTACCCAAGAGAATGGTGACAGTGATTCAGTTCCTGGTGACTGCTGCTAAAGCTGAGCCTGAGCTCATGCCTTTGCAGTTGTGATTCTCACAGAAAAAGCCACATCCTGGAAGATTGTAACTTTCAATTTGCAGTGCACCAAGGGAACTCATGTCCCTGCTGTGATGGGGAGCCCAGTGCGGCATCTCTGGAGTAGTGACACACAGCATGGCTGTTTCTGTGGCCCTTCTGGACTTTCGTTACAGCACAGAAACCTGGATCAGCCCCTGGATGAGGGCTGACTGCTCTTGTGTTCCATCCTGCTGTGCCTCTAATTATACTCAGTCCCATCTGACCAAATGAGACCAGAATTTACTGGCTACTCCTTTTCTCTGCTGCCTTTGTCATTAATATCCAGGGGCTCAAACTCAAGAGCACCTGCTTTTGCAGGCCTTCCATGTTTGTGGTCACATCTTCTGGTGAATTAGTCCAAAGGCTGGGTGTTGGCAACTTCTCTCTTCTTGGATGACACAGTAAAAATGTCTGGAAGTGCTTCAGGTTTCTGGAGTTGTGGTACTGCTAGTCTTCCCTCTATAGATTCTGGGTTAAATTAGGACTTGCTTTACAGGAAATTTTAGGTAATGTCTGCCTGTATTCACAGCTCAGTCATTTATTTGGGTGTAGCCCAGTAGTCTGAATAGCCTGTGATTTACTGCCACCAGTGAAATGAAACAATCACTTTCTCTGATTTATATCCTCTATTGTAGTTAAATATTTACACAGTATCAAGATCTTAGTAATTGAATGGCTTACAGATAGGCAGCAAATGTTTATATACCACTGAAATGGCCACAGGGCCATTGAGGTAATGATATTTCATTCTGATAAAAGGTCCTTTACTAAGAAGAAACTTAAAGCTCTCTCAGCTCCATTTTGTTCTCAGGGGTTGGCCTAAGTCATGCTGATTTCAGTGGGTTACTGCAATTTTTACAAACTGTAAAAATGACACAGTTCAGAAAAAAACTTGTTGAAATGAAGCAGTTGTGGTGGAGGAACATGGCATGTTTCACCCAGCAGTGTTGTTGATTTCTTCAGGTAAGAGGGCAGGAAAAATTGCTAGGCTAATTTCACTCTCTTCAGCAAACTGAAGTAGACAGCTTTGAACAATATCTACCAGTATTAAATCAGTGTTTCTCCATTCACTTGCAGAAAGGTATCACAAAATATTTCATGAGCCATAGGTAAACAAAATTAGCCCTGTTTCCTGAAGCAAGAAGGGATCCTGTCATGGCTACTTGTTTTGATTCTACCTCCACGTGAAGGAACTGGAATTCAAAGCAGGTGCAATGATTACAGCTGAGTGTGAATATTGCTGAGCTGATCTTTGCTTTACAGTAATATTCAGAGTTTGAGAATGAGCTGATCTGGATTACACTGTTGGTGAAGGTTTTGTCCAGACCTGGACAAGACAAGTCGCTTGTGTCTTGGAACTGTGTGGTTTTATAACCAAAAGAGATATCAACTTTTCTTAAAACCAGAGTCTGCATGGAAGATTTCCATCAGCATAGATTTTCCTTTTTTTCATTAATGTTTGACATTTTCAGATAATTTTGAGCTCCTGGATTTCAAATTGGACTAGATGAGAAAAAAATAAGAGAGCAGCAGAAAGGTAGTTCTTACTATATTCTGTCTCTTGATTACTGAAAAGCATTTTAGGAGCTGTCTTTCATGTAATTCCAGAATGGATGTTGGAGAAAGACCGTATCATTTTTCAATATATGTCTATTTTAGGTCCTACTTATAAGTGTGACTTGGAAAAACCTTTTAGAATGAGGGAGGCTGTTGGGGATCCTAGTCTGGGGGAAGGAGAACAGAATTTACTACAGAATGATTAACATTTTGGATATGATTTCCCTATATAAAGGAGACCATATTCCTACCCGGACAGTCTAAATAACCCTATAACATTGAGTGACGATTATTTTAATTCTGTAGTAACAAATATTTCTATAGAATCAAGCCTAATACCCGGAGCTTGATACTCAATCAAACATGCAATGCTTTGGATGTTACAAAGGATGCTCTTCTCCAAGGTCACAGGGATTTCTTGGTTTCTCTGTCCCATCTGGGAGGCAGTTGATAATCTCGTTTTTCTGTATCTGGGGTAAACTGCAGTTCATAACACTGGTGAGGGGAGCTTTCCAGTTGACACTTTCTCTACATGCAGTGATGTTGGAGTAGGACACTCTGAAATTACCCTGCCTGTTACCCAGCTGCCTCACAGCCTGGGCAGAGGAGCCCAGCACTGTTTGTACCTGTGAAGTGTCAGTTATGTTTGCCAAGGATGCAGCCCCATGAATGTGATATTTCTCCCTGGTTCCTTGACCCCAGTCATGCTGTCAGGTAAAGATTACCTCGAGATCAAAGCAAGCTCATTTTTCTAACCAATGCCATCACGTGTGACAACGTCCTTCGAGCGCTGCAGCTGCTGGTAACGGGACAGGGCTGTCCCAGCTGCCGCACCACGTCTGGGTGGGATATCGCGGGTCTCTCCGGTGGAGACCCTTGCTCGCCCGGATGCTCTTGCCCCCCGTGCCCGCAGCGCGCTGCGGGGCCGAGTGTCGCGGCCGTTTCAGCACCTTGGCCAGGGCCGGCGGCTGCGGGCGGGCGGGCGGGCGGTGCCGGGAGCCCGCGGGGGCTCGGTGGGCACTGAGAGTGACCCCCCATAATGCGCCAGCCTGGGGCCACAGCCCCCCAGCGGGAATCGGCATCGCTCCACACCTCTGGGTGTAACCGCGCTGCTGCGGCCTCGGCTGTGCGACTGCTGCTTTCTACACAGCTGGACTCGCGAGGCACATCTGGGACGCTGACAGCACATCTGGGACGCTGACAGCACGTATGACCTCCCTAATGTGCTGTTAGGCTCCCACTCTACACAGCTGGAAGCTGGCATTTCTGGCTTGCATTCCAGCTCGTTAATGCCACTGTTCGTGCCCCTGAAAGCATCACACAGCTCCCAGTTCCTGACCCTGTGTTCTGGGATCACCAACAGGGAATAATGGGTGGAAGATGTTATACATGCAAACATTGATTAGTTAATGAATATTTAGAGTGATCTTTGACTAGTAACAGCTTTGGAGGCAACAGCTGTTGGGAGTTTCAGCTAACTGTACCAGTACTACAGCCACACTTTGAGTGGGACTTTTAAAAATAAATTAGGGAAAAAGGGGACCTCAGACCTCCCAGCTCTTCATGCTCACACTGATTTTTATAATCTGTTCCTTGTGAACTATTATTATACTGATTTCCTTGGGCTGCACTCTGTTTAAGTATTTAGCCTTGAAATAACTTAGTGATGCACAACTAATGAAGCAGAGGAATGACTGGAGAGATGGCATTTTAGGTGAATCACAGCTCATTCCACAAATTATTTATAGACTGCTCTCTCTTTATGACAGGATGTCAGCTACTCGGCAACAGGCCAGAGTGTTTATGAATAATCTCACAGACTTAGTATGGCTTCTAGATGAGGGCAAAAGTGATTAAGGAAGGCTCACTTTGTATCTCTTCATAAGCAATAAGCCATCTCCATTCCAATGAAAAATCTCTCTGGTCCCAGCTGGTGCATGGTTACTAATAAACCTGCTCATGACCAGAAGGGAAAGTTAATAACTAACACAGCTTTTCTTTGTTGTCAAGTAGAGCTGAATAGAGGTTTGAATTCTTTAATCAGGCTTTTCTCTCTCATCTCCAGTCTCTTTATGTGACACCTCAGTGCCATTTTGCAATCCATCATTTCAGAGTCAAACCCATGAGAACTCAGAGTACTATAATGAATCGGGTTGTCCTGGATCAGGATGTTCAGGTGCCTAGGAAGATGTAAGTCTGTTAAGTGAGAGTGCCAGATGCTGCAAAAATAACATGCAAAAAGCACAGTATTTCCCTCTGTCCTTGCTGTTTGGTATCATGGCATCTATTCCTGAATCAAAGCAATAATGGATCACTGCAAAGTGCTGGGCAAGCCCAGACTGAAATGAGCACACCTGTGGCTGTCAATATATTTATTTAGGTCTGGTATCATGAAAACATGGCATGCCCTTGTGTGGACACTTGCGTTTGCAGGAAATAAATGTCCCTTTCAGTCCTCGGGGGAGATGTGTAGGTGCCAGGTGGGTGCTGTGCCATGTGAGCAACAGCTGCATGGTTTTATGGGTGCTGAAGTGGGCAGAAAGAATTGCATAAATCGGATGTTAAGTTTTATTAGACATAACTTAGTGACACTGGTAAAATTGACAGTTACATATAATCATGGCCATTTAAATCACAAAAATCATGAACATCAACATATTAAGTGTTAAATTAACTTCAATTTCTGTGAGTGTACCTGTTTAGAAACACAAATTATGTTAAACTATGCAGCTGCACATGTTACATTCACATAATAAAGCAAACAAACTTCAAATAAAAAAATAAAACAAATTATGTTAATACAAGATGAATATTTACAGACAAGGAAGTTCACTGCTGCTCAAGGAACCACCCAGGTCCCCATGGCCATTCCAGTCATAGTTCCTGGAGTTATATGGGCCTGGTACTGATCCTTGGCAAGAGGGAACTTGTCACAGTGTCTGCAGCAGCAAGAATTGTGTTTTCCTGTTAAATAGCTATGAACTGGTCCAGTGGTGGACTACATAGAATCCAAAGCACAGAAATTAAGTGTAAGACCAGAGGCAGTATCAGAACCCAGACCTTTTGCCTCCTGGCCCTCTTTTCCAGTTGCCTGTTTTTTGAAATCAGAAAAATAGTACCAAACTGAAACTTGTCTCTGCTATCTCCTGGCTACCTAGTTGTGATGGCTGTGCGAAGAACTGGGTTTTGTTTCCACTTTTTGCTTTCATTGCCATTGATCTCTAGCTACCTCTGGGGCATAGGACTGTGTCACAGGCTTCTCTGGGCTTTACCTCGCACATTCCATGAGCAGCTGAGTGGCTTTGACTCTTCCACCCATAGGAAATGGATACAAAAGGACAAGCTGGGAGGATCAGGCACAAAACAAGACTGAACACCCAGTTCAAAGCTCCATCTAGGCTTTGTGCAGGCAAGACCTTCTCCCCCACATCTCTGCAGGCCAAAGAACTGCTCCACATTAATGCAGCTTCACTGCTTCCAGGCCCGAGGAAAACATGGGGACATAGCAGGTTAGATCAACACGTCAAACCAGACCCAGCCCAGTCAGTAACTGTCCTCACATCCCACCCATGAGATGTCTTCAGCCTCTTATTCATTTTCCACATCTATTATACTTGTAGAAAGGCAGGGTTTTCAGAGGAACCAGGCAGTTTAGAATGAGGTATGCTGAGCAATGGCTTTCTCTTGGCAACAGGAGCAATATTCATCTAAAGGAATGGTTTGGTCACTGGGCTGACTTGCTTTCTGTGGGTTAGTGTCAGACACAGCTTGTTTCTATTCTTCTTCCCTCAGGAAATACTGCTTCAGAGGGTGGTGTCAGGGTAAAACAAATCACTCTTATTTAGTTGTTAACATGCTTTGGAGATTCTCCTGTTTCCTTTCCAGCATGCTGCCTCTGCTTCAGTGCCCTGCAGCATTATTACCACAGAGACCTTTGCTCAAGCAGTTGTCTACACCAGAATTTTAAGTTTGCATGTGCACCCATCATTTGACAGGAGCAGCACCATGGGATCCTCTACCCAAATGAACTCTAGTAAAGTCAGGCTCAGAAAAATCCCTCCTATAGGACTCAGCTTCTTCATACAGAGCAAAATACAGGAATAGAAGAGGATTTGCTCAGGTAAATTATGCCCTTACATTCATAATTTATTTGCTATGAGACAAGGGGACAGTCACCCCTATACAAAAGGCTGGCAAAGGCTCAAGCATCAGTTTGTTCCTACTGAAACCCTGCTTTAGGATTGTACCAGAGATCTGACACTTTTGTTCTGTCTCTCTGCAGGAGAAGTTCTCACATGCAGTGATATAAAAATGTGGAAAGGAAATGTCAGGCAAATGGAAAGCTTTTTTCTCTCTTCACAGAAAAAAACTCTGATTTAAGATTTGTTGGTAGGACAAAAGTACTTATTAATGCTGCTGGCTCCATAGCATTGAAATTTTTAAGTAATAGCATTTAATAGTGTTAGAGAACATAGACAGGTGTTTCTCTACTTCTGTTTTACAGCTGCTTTGAGATATGTGGCATCTACAGCTGTGCTGGGTGTAGTCTTCTGGCCACAGTGTCTATTCCCAGCTTGCTGTGCATCCCTCACATCACCCATACCAGGGGTTCCCATCACACACGCAGATTAAATTCAGGCATTTTCTACACTACCACACACACCAATAAAAACTCCAGTGACAGGAGTATTTTCTTCAGTGCTCTCTTATATAGTGGGGCAAGGGAAAAATAATAAAGAAATGCATTGAGAAAAAAAAAAAAAGTTGTTCGTAGGACAGGATTTTTCTTCTGCTTCACTGGAAAGCAGAAAAGTGCTACAGAAACAGTGCTCTGACCAGTCTTCATCAATTGGCCACAATTTTATGGAATGCAACAAGCCCCCCAAACAAATACTTGTATTTATTCCACGAGCGTTGTTTGGTTTGGGTTTGTTGGGTTTTATTGAGGTTTTTTGTGGTTTTCTTTTACAGTGGTTGTTGTGTGGGTTTGTGGTTGGTGTTTTTTTAGTTTGGTTGGCTTTTTAATCCAGTGAAATAATGCCTACAGTCAATGCTTTCAAATTGTCCATTCTGGAAGTCTGCCACAGTTACTTTAAAGTAACTACCCAGAAATACAGTTCATTTATTTAAAAGTCCTTTGGAAAATCATTACTGCTCCTGATAGAGTGTCTCAAAGATTGCAATTCTAAGGCACAACAGGCTATTAGGAGATATTTTTATTCTCTAAAAATAGAGGAAGATCCAGTTTTCTATAGGAAAAATAAGCCACTGGAAGAAAATCCTCAGTTTCGGTTATTTTTGCTTAAGTCCTTCCTCAATGTCACTGGCCCCATTCTGAAAGCAAGAATAACCAAGTCAATCTATTCTGAATACTTAGGCATCAAACTGCTGTAGAAGAGAAGACAAAGGTAACAGAAAACAGTACTGGTGAGCTTCCTTCATGTCCATTGACTTCATATCTTTGTATCACTCAGATCATTCGTAGCTTTACTAAAAGTCAAGTCCTGTGCAGTGCTAGAGCACCTTCTCTCTCAGAGTTTTAAAGCATTCTCAAGGCAGTGCTGGTCTTACTCTCAGCCCATCACAGTCTGGCAGAGACACAGAAAGGGAAGAGCTGGTGTTGATGGCTGTGGTTCCCAAAGATCCACTCCAACCACTAAGTGATACTGCCTCCCCAAATGTAAACTCCTTTAATTGACAGACAAAATACCTTTAAAACATATTAGTAAACACATCAGTCTCTTAATCCCACCTCAGGAAGGTCCTCTCATCTTGCTGAATCACTTGGAACTAAGTGGCCTCTGGGCATTAAAAGTAAATCCTGTTTATTTTGAGGTATCACCAAAGAACGTGACAGCACCATGGAACTGCAGGTAGGTCAGCCTTGTGCAGCACATAAAGCCACCGTGGGTACTTGTTAAATCCAAGGTAACCTGTGTAGTCAAGAGAGACAAAATCACTTAGATACTGCTGATCTTCAGCCTCCAGCCTATGCCTCCTTTGTTATCTCTGGATATCTGTGACAGAGGTGCTATTTCCAAAGTGAGAGGGGCATATTCCCAAAGTGTTTTCCAGTTTGGTCCATGTGAGAGTGATCATCAAAGCTGAAAGCTCTCCAGCCTGGAAACTACTAGTAACAAGGAAGAGCTAATGATAAAAACCGAGGAAACAAGTAAAAGCAGGTATCTCAACACAGGCACAAGAGAAAGGAATCCAGTTTGAACATGTGGGGCAGATAATTGTCTGAGTGCAATCTGCAGTCACATCTGTGAAAATCTGTGAGGGAATGGGGAGTGGGTTAGTGACAGAGTAGCATTTAAAGAAGCCCGAAAGGACTCCTTTTTTCTGCCTGAGCCTGTCTCATGCACAAGGTGAAGCGTGTCTCCTGTATCCCCTATGGCTGGCCCTTGATCCAGGGGCATCATTCAGCCTGCTTGGGCACCCAGGTGAATCTCCATCCCCCATCGTCGTCCCTGCGCACAAAGGCCTGTCCTTGGTGGAAGCTGTGTGTTCTCACGTTGCGGTGGGGACTCAAGGACGTTGTGAAGGCCACTTCTGTTTTGTTGGGTGACAACTCACCAGTCAAATAAGGCAACCCATAGGCTGGCAGGGAGGAGACACTTGGCACTGGTGAGGAGATGCATGGTGCTGAAGGAAACTGAGGGAGGAAGGGAGAGTCCTCGCTGCATGGATGGGAGCTGCTGCTGGCTGGGGGCACGTGGCTGCAGCTGAACACAGCTGCTGCTCCTTCCCTGTGCTCACAGCCTATTGCTTCCCCAGGGCTCAGGCAGTACGTGTCTTTGCCGAGATCTGGGGACAGGGCACTGTAGTTAGCTGAAGCTTCATCAATGGTGTTCACATCTTTTAATCCTAAGGTCTGCAAAACCCAGCTGTCCACAGCAGGGCTGGCTTGCTCTTCACAGGCAGTGAATTCATTGAAGAGGTTCCTTCTAGCTTTGGAAGCGTGAGGAGTTTCTTGAGGAACAAAGCAGTGATCCTCTTTCAATCTCCTCTTAGTACTTTTGAGGATAGCACAGGTTTTTTGTCCATGGCCAGACAGTAGTTTCTATTAAAATAACCCAAAACAACAAGGTGGAGACAGAAGATTAAAGTATGAATTTCTAGATATCTGAAAGCAACATGTTTCTGACCTCAGATGTACAAGATACTGTCCTTACAGAGATACTTTTTTTCACCCTCTGCTTAAACATAGGCATATGACCAATTTTTTTGTATCTTTACAGCATCAGCAACCACTCAGTCCCTGAAAGAGAAGATACGCCCACGCCAATAAAGCCTATGCTTTGATGGCACTTCCAGCCCCGAGCCCTCACCTGGCTCTGAGCCTGCAGCACTTGGCAGGTGAGCCGGACTGGGGCAAAGTGGCAGCCTGACAAAGAGGGAGGATGCAAAGGTAACTCATGCTGGGACAGGGGTGATCCCAATCAGGCAGTGCTCAGAGCAGCAGACTGAGTGGCACTGCACTCATCAATTCACCTCAGTTGTCACTATCCCAGGACAAGGGCCCTTCAGGCATCCAGGAGTGGTCAAAGGAAGGTGAGAATAGACAAGGAAGCTCCCCATCATGTCATGAGTTCACTGCTCAGACATCTCCCACGACAGTTCCACACTGCACCCTCTCCACATGGCACAAGGGGTGGCCATGTCACCCTGCTGTGCCCAGTGAAGGAGAGCTTTTCTGATGCCAGGAGCCAGGCCTGGCCATGGGAGCGAGGACACGTCACACCATCAACTCATTTACATGATGGAAAAGCGAAGTCTCCTATATTCTACAGTCTTTTTGACCACGTGGCCAATCCACAGAGTTGAGCAAATAATGAATAGTTCTGTTTCATGGGCAAAGCTGGAATAGCAAAAAATGTCTTTAAGCTGACAAGAAAAAATTGTTTTCATCATTTTCTTTAAGATGAGAGACAAAGAATTCAAATTAAAAAAATCCCACCCTTCACACTTAAACAGAATGTTTCCTCCAACCTAAAATGTTTAATTTTGTATTTCACCATTAAAAAAAATACACACAACTTTTTAATTAATAAACTGGAAAAAAAGGGATATTTGACAAAAATATCAAAGGGATAATTGATAGAATAGAGACATTCAAAAATATATATATTCAAATTTGAACTTTTTATTGAAAAAAAAAACATCAGGGGAATAATTTTACCTTGAATACATAATCTTAACTTACTTATAGCTAACTAATAAATTAAACTTAATTATTCCAGGTGCTACACTGTCCCCACAGTCAGAACGTGACAGAATATCATTCCTGGCGGAAACTGTCACCTTCGTAAATTTAAATGTGAATGTGAATTCCACTGCAGGTTGTCCATACTCTTAGATTTTCCATGTATTTTACTGGTCTGTACCTAATCAACCCATTCCTTCTGCACACATCTATATGACGGGTTTGAATACAATACCTTGGCTTTTTCTTCTAAACACTTAATCAGGGCAGAATTCAGGTATTGTCGGAGGTTATTATTTTCTTCATGTAACCTAGCAAGTTCCTCTTCCTTCTGAAGCAAAGTATCTTGCAGCTGTGGAATAGAGATATTGATGAATAGATGTTGACTCTGTAACTTAATAGCAATTGCCCTATGGTAAAAGCTGCTTGGATTTGATGATCTGGGTGTTTGCTTTGTGAGCTCAACCCACCCCCTCCAGCCTCTTGTCTCTGAAAATCTAAGTGGCATGACTGTTCAGTTTTCACTTTTGACTTCCTTTAATCTTTAGTGAGTGTTTGAGAAGATTACTCTGAAAAACCTGCAACCGCAGAATAATAATAGAAAAGAATTACAGGTAGCCCTGTGAGCAGCCAGAAATGGTCACGGGCATGACAGCAGCTTCAGGATCTCCTCCTGAGCTGCAGCAAACATCCCTTTGCACCCCTCCTTCCCACTTATAATTGGCTGGTGCAAATAAGGAGGAGGAGTTGCAAACTAATAATTTATGGGGGTAGAGTGCAGAAGGAAGATGCAGTTGCCATTCTTTATGATACAGCAATACTCAGGGATCTCTTCAATTCTGCACTGTGCCAGTCCTGGTACAGATACAGAGTTGAGATAATCCCTAGTCTCAAAAGCTGAATGGGAAAGGCAGACTCCTAACTCTTTTCCATGGGAAATCTAAGGGTTTACAGACAGATTTTTGCCTCCTGATCATAGCGCTGGAGACTTCTTTAGGAGGACAAAGAATCTTCTGCCAAGGACCACAGGCATCTGCTGAGCAAAGGCTCAGTCAAGAACAGACTTAAATGATTGAGGCAGAACTAAAGTACACTGACATCTGGAACTATGGTTTGATTCCAGGGACCTTTAAGTTAATATCTGAATTTTCATTGACTTCACTGTGTCAAAACATCATTCCAAGTATTTGACCAGAGTCCTCAATTCAGAGTTCCTTCATCTAAGAGTTCAGAGTTTCTCCGGTCTCTTGTTGGGATTTACAAAAAAAGGAAAGATAAGAGAAAATAAAGTAACAACAAAATCCTGTTGGTCAAAATGGTTGATCCTCCATGTCTTTAGGCAATTCTGGTGGAATCATTTCCCATGAAGTTAACCCTGGTGGAATCAGGAGGACACACACAACATATTTTAGCCAAGAGCATCATCAGAGCCCGACGGACCCCCTGTTCGTTCCCCTGGTTTTCTCTAGTGCCAAGGCTGCTGGTGCAAGATGATGTAAGAGGGGAGGAATGGATAGGGAACCCCACCACCATTGTTCCAACTTCACAGGGCAACATGGAGGAGCCAAATACTTCAAGCAAGGAACAAGAGTTTTCTGTCACTTCCGACATCCGTGCCAGTGAGAGCGAGACATGCCTTAAGCCACCCCAGAAAGTGCCATACGTGAGACAAAGTTCGGGAGCCTCGTGGGGCGAACCCGGGGTTGCTGCGGGGCGCGGAGCCTTTACCTGCTTGTTTCTGTAGAGCTGGGAGGACAGTTGGTCTCCCTGCCACGCCGCGTCCTGGGCACCGAGCTGCGGGCTGCAGAACTGGCCTGGGGAGTAGAGTGAGGGTCAGCCCGACCCCGTACCGCTCCCGGCCCCGCTCCCGCTCCCGCCCCGGCGGCAGCTGAGCGCACTCACCCGGCGGCCGAACGTCCCGCTGGCTGTGCGGCGGCTCCGCGGCGCAGACGGCGGCCCAGGTCTCCTTGGAAACACCGGCGGGGGCGGACCAGGGGCAGGCGCAGCCCGAGCCCCCGCCGAAGTCCGGCTCCGGGCACGGCCGGCCGGCGCTCTGCGGAGGGAAGGGGCCGAGGCGATGGGGCGCTCGGCGGGGCGGCGGGG